>JANITX010177571.1:0-12021 GCA_027564395.1 Erythroxylum ulei
ACATTAGTGGTGGAGAAATGAAATGATATGCAAAGTTATGGATTGTCATGATCATGAATGGTGTTGAGTGTACCCATGGATATATTTTAGTTAAACATATTTTCCGATTCTACCATTAGATTGCTTAGTTTTTAAAGATGATGAATGTTGATTGATCATGAGTAAAAGCTTGGAATGTTGACATCTTACTCTGATTTTTGAAAGTCACTCATCTTTCCTTGTGAATATATATTCTTGGAAAATATGATAATTAAGTAAATGTTTTGGGTCTTTGAGCTTAATTTGGATGTTTTGCCCGAGGACGGACAAAAGCTAAGTGTGGGGAAAATTGATATGTGCTTAATTGTTGATATATTTAATCATTTATACTTAGTGATCATTGATATGAAAATGCTTAAGATACTCACTTTAATTCATATATGATTTTAGGTACAATTTGGAAACAAATAAATTAATGTGAGTCGAAAGCACTGCATTAAGGTTATTTTCTGAAGATCAATTTTTAGTTGTCTCCGTGGAACAAGAAGAAGAAAATTTTAAAAGCAAGCAGTTGAAAAAAAGAGACAAAAACGACAGTGCCAGATGAAGAAAATGTAACAGAATAGGAGCAGTTTCTGCGTGAAACGCAGAAAGTGTTTGCGTTGCTGTCTGCATTTAATGCAGACAGCTGCATTAAATATAGCGTGGAACAGAAACATAAAAGAGCAGAGGTGTAAATAAGGAGTGGGACGTTGTGTGTGGAGTGAACAGTTGGGGGGTGGACTAAAAACCCCAACTTAATTTGTCACATTATGAATAGGGGGAAGCCACAGTGAGAGGCGTGGAGAGAATAGTGAAGGCACAACAGGCGTGAGTGGACAGTGAACTGTGGTGGCTTGGTGACTTGGTGATGCAGGCGACAGTGAGAGGGCTCTGGCATTGACTGGCGTGAGAGAGGGCAGTGAACAGTAGTATGTCCATTAAACTTTAATTGTCCCATCAAAGCTACAGTAACAAAGAGAGGAGAATAGAGGGCTGCGTAAGAGACAAAACAAAGGGGTCTTCTGTTATTATTCAGTTATTTGTGTATAAACTCATTGGGTATTATGAGATGATGATTTTAATGCATTCATTTAATCGTTTAATTGTAAACCCATTGCTTGAATTTTGATATAATTCATAATTGTTATATTGAAATTCTTATATAGTGATTAATGATTCATAATCATTAGGGATAACATAACCTATGTTAAATGACGCATCGTACGTAGTTGTTGCCTTGATTAATCAGTTTTCCTAATTTGTAATGCTATTGCCTAATTAAATCTAGAGATCGTATCCTAGGTTATTCAGTGGTTAGGTTTAATTAACGATCGTATCTTGATTAAACAAAACTTAAGGGAAAACTCAAGTTAATTATTAGCTCACGATTAATAGTGGCTAGGAGAGGTTCGAGAACATCAAATTAATGAAATATGCTTATTAAGGTGTAGGCCGAGATTGAACCAAAGAATCGGGTCCCTACCAAATTCCTCACTTTTATCATTTTTTGCATGTTTTCTTTAATTTATTTTTATTAATTAGTTTCATTTTATTTTCTTCTTTGAAAAATCCAAAACCCCCCGTTAAGTCCAAACACTAGTAAATTTTATTTCATAAACTTTACACACACTCTCTGTGGGATCGACCTAGATTCACCACTACAATAGTAATAGGTTTAGTTATTTTATTTTGACTAGCGTAATGACATGCGATCAGTCCTTCGTAGAAATATTAGATAAGAAGTTTCTTCGGTATGTTGTGGTGCGAACAACTGACACATAGCTTTCTTAAAATTCTCCCATCATTTATGATGAGACTCTCCATTATCCTGCTTGATTCCATATATCTCCTTCTGAATACTTGTTGTCTTTAAGGCTGAAAAATATTTTCCCTGAACAGTCTCTTCATCTCCAACCAAGTTTTCATGCTTGCAACTGGTAAATCAAATAAGCAATCCTTTGCTACATCTTTCAATCAAAACGAGAAGGCTATCAAAATGATCTACTCATCTGTCACTCCGGGAGACTTTATGCTTAGACAAACAAAATCTAGCTCCTTCAGATGCTTATGCGCATCCTCACCTATAAGACTATGAAACTTGGGTAATAAATGTATTAATCTAGACTTTAACTCAAAAATAATATGCTCAATAAAATTTGAAAATGTAATCACAAAGGTCTTTGAGTTAAATCTAGTGCAGCCAACTCCCCTTAATGTTCTCAGATTTGCCATAGTTTCTTTAGATTCAAGTTCTGGTTCTACTTTCGAAGTTGTTCTTGCTTCTCTTTGTAATCTTCGCATTGTCTTCTTAATCTCCGAATCAAGTTGCTTAAGTTCTTTATGAGGAGATTTGGTCACTACCATAGACCAATATTAACAAACGTTTAAAAATTAACAAATAATAAAAAGAAACAATTATAAAGAAATATATATACAAACCACCAACTAAAATAAAAATAAATACATCACCATACTCCACCGCAATGAAGCCAAAATTTGACGTTGCATGTTAAGTATACTGCAAAATTTACCTAACTTTATACCCTAAAATTTGTAGTTATAGTGAGTTGGGATCAAATCCACTGGGAATGTTTGGTTAATTTTTGTAATGAAATTAATTTATGCAAGGAAAATATAAAAAGGGTGTTTTGGGGATTTTAAGTAATTTAGAAAATAAGTAAAAGTAAACTATCGAAAATAAGTTAAAGCAAACAATCGAAAATGATTAAAGTGTTGAATATAAGTAAGGTCCAATTCTAGGGTCAATCTTGACCTAAACACGATTAAACATATGTCATCATCCTAGCATCTTCACACCTCTCTTTGGACTATTGATATGAGACTAACAGAACGCTCTGCTAATCTCGATATTCCCTTAGGTTGTGTGTAATTAAGATAGGATCATTAATTAAACCTAGTTACCGAATAACCTAGGATACGATCTCTAGATTCAATTTGCCAACTACATTACAAAGTAGAAAACTATCAACATAGGCAGTAACCTCACATATTTAGGTTATCTAACCTATGTTATGTTGTTCCTAATAATTTAATACCATTAGATGCTACTAACAAACATTAAATGCAAAGATTACGAATTACATTCAACATTATAGCAATAGGTTTATAATAGAACAATCCAAATAACATATTAACATCATTCATACAAAAACTTGATGTAACCAATGCAAACAACATAACAATTCAAAAAGAGATTAACAACGCAAACAAGATGACATAGTTTAACCGTGACTTGGCATCAATATCACCGTTGAACCGACATCGAGAAGTTCACATTCCATCTCCTTCTTTGAGCTCCAAACATCAACCATCATCCTCCTTGCCTATGTTAGTGTTGAAAGATGAATAGATAATGAAGAGAAAACCCTTTTATCACTTTTATCCCAAAGGACCTCTCTGTGCCATCAAAACATTAACTTTTATAGTTATATACGCTATAAGATCAATCATGTATGCTATGTTATATGCTAGACCCGATGTATCGTATGCACTAAGTGTTACGAACAAATACCAATCAGACCCTAGTGAGGGTCATTGGGTTGCTTTCAAGAATATCCTTAAGTACTTGACAAGAACTAAGGATGTATTTTTGGTATATAGAGAAGGTGATCTTATGATAAGTAGATATACTGATGCCAATTACCAATCCGATATGGATGACTCTAGATCTCAGTTCGGACATGTATTCACACTGAATGGTGGTGCAGTTAATTGGAAAAGTTCCAAACAAGAGACAACTGCTGATTCAATGACAAAGACGGAGTACATTGTAGCTTCAAAAGTAGTAAAGGAAGCAGTTTGGATTAAGAAGTTCATCATAGAACTTGGTGTGGTTCCGAGCATCACTAACCCAGTGCAGTTGTATTGTGACAGCAATGGGGCTATAACATAGGTGAAGGAACTGAAGTCTCATTAGAAGTCCAAACATGTACTCAAACACTACCATTTGATTAGAGAAATCAATGGTAAAAATGATGTCAAGATAGAGAGGGTTCCCACTGATTAGAATATAGCTGATCCGTTAATTGAGCCTATTTCCCAAAAGAGTTTTGTGTCACATGTATGCACATATGGTATATCACGGTGATTGGTTTTAGTGTAAGTGGGATTTTGTTAAAAAAGTGCTCTAAAGGCAATCACCTTTAGCACTTATTGTACAAATCATTTTATGATTAATAAAGGCAATTTTCATTATTTCAATGTTCATAAATTTATGGATTTGATGTTGATCTTAATTTGATTTAATGAAGTCCTTGATACAAAACATAGCATGGAGGAAATCATGATGAGATCATGATAATGAGATTCCTATCATATGTAATTATGTTAGTATCTAAACTTTCCCTAGTCATAGGACTAATGAGATAAGATATCATTAATTCGAATAGACTAGTACATGTTATACTCCTTGATTGGATTAAGCAGTAGATCTCATAAGCTGTAGACATGAGTTATTTAGAATTAACATGTTGATGCTTACTAAGGGTAGTAAGTACATTGGATTGACCTACTATGAGACAATCATATGAATATTCTATTCTAGTGTGAATGATAGTCTCATTATAGCAATGGTTCAAGTATCCTTTGACTTAGGTGCTCAAGGATATCTCAGATACTGATCTTGTGCTTTGACTCCATTCATTGGTGCCTTTCAGGGGCTACTAATAAGGTGTTGATTGGGTACAACTTGAGGTATTCGGAGGTAATTGAGTAGCCAATAAAAGATTTACCACTCCTAATAAAAGGAGATGATATCCACAGTTCCTGTCGAGGTCATTACTTGGGAGTCTCTGTCTAGAGCAGATATGTGACATAAAGAGAGTCTTCAATGATAGATAGAGTAATGAGATCCTCAGGACAAGATCTAATATCATTTGGACTAGATATGATGCAGTTAGTTTAGTGGGAGTTGACACTTTGACCGTACTCTTAACCAAGTGGTGTATAGATGGTGAAAGGGAGAATTGCATGGCAACATTGCGTATAGAAAAGTTCGTAGTCAAACCACTGACTTTCTAATCAATTGGGGGTTATGATGTGTTGTAAAATGCCTTTTTTCACTTACTTGAATTAAGTGTTAATTCTAGTGGCTAACATTATCGGGAACCTAATGGGTCACACATATAAGAGATCCGAAGGATGAGTAAAATAATCTTGAATGGTGATTCAAAATATGAGAGAGTGTTTTTGGATTATATCGCAATATGATCGTGGTAGAAAACGTTGCATGGAATGGATTAGAAACAAGCCTTATTGGCTGCCAATTTGGTCAATAGCTTCCCAAAACTTCCATTAATGCATGTTATTCATGATCATTAACTTCTCATAACTTCCATTAATGCATGCTATTCATGACCATTAACTCCTCATAACTCTCTATTAGTGATGGGGGTTATGGAAGGCCAAATGGTGTAGAAAATAGAGATGATTTTCTTCCATCTTGTGTAAGACACAAGTGAAAGAAAGGTTCTTTCTTACACATACACTCTTTTTCGCTCTAACTCTTACAAGAGTTCTTGTCTTTGCTAGCACAAAGAAAGAATTCTAGCCATCTCCTAGTGAGGTTTCATCCTTCTATCTATGTGTGGACTTTCATTAGAGATGGTCTACGTTGATCGTTGTGGTTTACGACAACCCAACAAGAAGAAGATTCAAGAACAAAGGAAATTGTCAAAAAGGTATGTAAACGTATTACATTTCATTCTTTTGTTTTCTATATCTATATGTAAGAGTAGATCTATTTTTTTGAGGTTCCGTTTTATTTTCCGCTGTATATGTTTGATATATATTATGTATGAGATGAATCATCAAAACCTTACAGAAGTTGGACAAGAAAAAATTATCCTTTAGGAAATGAAATTCACTATATTGTCTTGGCTAGTATATGAGTGTTGTATAAACAGAAGGACTGTGGAGTCGGTTAAAAAGAGTATGATCCAAATATGAGTCCAAGCAATCAGAATGCCCTATATAAGGTGAGAAAGTTAAAAAAAAAAGGTGCTTCATGTTCAATGACCTCATTTTACCCGAAGTTTTCTTAAAAAGGAGAAGCTAAAAGATTTGATAACAGATGGACAAGGAAAAATTATTCTTTAGATGAAGGTATTTACCAGATTTCCTTACCTTATTCATTTGATTGGTTAATGTATATGAGATTATATGTTAATGGAAAAGGGAGTTACAATTATTTTGGATATGAGTGCCACTTATTGTTTCATGGTTAATCAACTGGTGTAGACAATAGGGTTGAAGTTGAGAAAAATTATAATGAAGATGAATACTCATGAGACAAAAGTACAATTAGTGATAAGCGCTACCAACAATGCTCTTCTTGGAGTTAATGATTGGTATGGAAAGTTCAATTACTGGTGATACTTTTAAATAACTTTAATCTAATTCTTGGGATCAATTTTCTAAAAGTGAAAAGGTGGTGCTATAACTACATCAAAGAGGTATGACAATAACATACAACAAAAATCTTATTTTGTTAATTGTTGTAGGTCCAATGATGAAACATATAAGTCAACCAAGGTAATGCATGTTTTTTAATTTGTATTGAGAAGGTAATTAAGAAAGGCATAGAATTTACTTGAGGCTACATGGGAGATTGCTGAAAATAATATGGTGAATGTTCTAGATTCATTAAGAAGGTACTAATTAAGGATGTAATGCCAAAATATTTTTGAAGACTCATTTCTCTTTATCGATAAATTAATTGAAAAATTAATCTTATTTCAAGTATTATTCATAGTGCTAGTGCTACTATATATCTCCTCTCAAGATGGTGAAATTATAAAATGAACTTGGAAAATTATTAGAAGCATGATTCTTCTAACTATTCAAACCTCTTTATGATGCTCTTGTCCTTTTCCAAAATAAGTAAGATTAAGGTGTATGCATGTGTACCAACTATCAGGATTTAAATAAAGTAACCATAAAAAATAATATTGTAATGTTCACTAAACTGGATTTATATAGTAGATATTAGCAAGCGTATTTTTCCAAAGGGAACAAGTAAAGGACAATATGAAAATTTTGGCATGACCATATGAATTATTACTATTTCCATGCCTCTACTTCTTTGTAAAATCTCATGAATGACGTGCTTTACAATTTTTTTTGATAAATTTAACATAGTATATTTGGATGATAATATGTGACAGAGCATTCACAACATTTAGGATATCGAAGCAACATAAACTATTATTAAAGGAAATGAAATGTGAGTTTGCTTATGTTGAAATCAATTTTCTAAAATATTTGTGAATAAGGGACAATCAAGGATGGATAATAAACAGTTGCAAGTTATCATGGATTAGTATATTTCTACAATAGTAAGGAAGGGCAAAAGGTTCACTTTTAATCTTAAATTTTACACCAATCGACAATTTTAATCCTAACATTCTAGGGTGAATAATTATAACTCTAACATTTAGAAAAATGTCAAATTTTGATCCCATCTTAACGGAAAATTTGAACCCCTCTATTAAGTTTAAAATATTTTTTCTTATTTTTGTGAGCCCCTTGCTATGTCATTACTTATGAGGCATTTTTTTAAAAAGTATATTAAAAACTTAATTTATTTATAAGTGTAAGATCCACTTTTTTTATTTATTTTATTTATAAGTCTCCCTCTCCTACCCCCTTCTTCTTCTTCTTCTTCTTCTTCTTCTTCTTCTTCTTCTTTCTCTTTCTCACATATACACACAACTGAAGTTCCTTTATTTATTCGATTTATAGGTTTGTTGCTTATTTAAAATAGACATTTTTGACAATAGAGAATCACGTGGAGCGAATCTTGGTTTCATATTTGAAGAAGAATATATCATAGCAGGCATTGACATGAGATTTTACTAGCATTTTTAGCTAAGTCATAATAGAAACATGATCTTAAGAATTGTTAGCCCTTTAAATAACTCAATAAAAATTGCTGTCGAGCTATTTCGTTGGAGAATTAAGCCACCTTTTGTATTCCGAATGAGTTACGAATTTGCACACTAAGCATGCTGCAACTATGTAATGCTTTTTAACAAGTTGAGGGAATCAAAGTTGTGCCATAAAATTGAAACAAATATTTCTTGTATGAATAACTTAAGAGGCAGAGACCATTGTTCAAGTCACATGCCTTTTCATCCATTGTGAGTAATGATTCCAAGTGTAGTTGTTAGTTTTTGCATATCATTGGTAATTATTCAAGCGACATCGTACATTTTGATCAACTAGATTGTAAGCCTCAAGTACCACAATATTGAATCTCCAGAGAACACTCACAATAACTTTACAAGTCCTTCATGCAGTAACATATGTCTAGGTATGGTAAAACAAAGCAACAGAAGAAAAGAAAGCTTGTCCACTTGATGTTATAATAAAAATTCGTGACCGAAAAAAATCACTGACGAGCATAAGTAGAAGTTAATCAATACATAGATAAAAGGGGCTTTACGTGCCTATGTAAGTATGCTCATCTTGTATGAATAATTACAGACTAACTAGCCTAATAATAAAGAAGAGATAAAGAAAACAACTACGTTGCATATGATAAACAAGGAAGACTACTAGAAATAAAAAAAACCCAACAAGAAGATGGATATGAGAAATTGTCATTGGCAGTTATTCAATACATTTCACATCTTAAGATCAATATTAAAAATCAAGAGGTAACATAAGAAAAAAAATAAAAAAAAGTCGTTGATATAGATAAATCTTATCACAGAACAAACGTAAAACAACTAGTGAACACAAAAAGCAAAATGTAAGGAAATGATAAATTACACAAAGATATAGAAAAAAAATATTTTAAAAAGCCTAGAAATAATGAGGTCATAGCCCAATAGCAAACCATTTTATCATAATCAACTTTCACATCGTTCATTGTGAACGACATCACCAAATGTTCTTAAACTCCACACGTAGGGCATCAAACAAAACAAAACAAAATCATTTGAATTATATTACCTATAAATTATCACAAGGGACGAACAAATCCCAAGGAACAATCAGTAAAAGAAGCAAGAAGATAAAATTCAAGAAGAGAATAGACTAAGCAAAATGCAAAAGCATAAGGAGAGGAAAGAGGTAAGTAGATGTGTTAGTAAATATATAAAACCAATTAAGATGATCTCATATAACAACTTAAGTTATTGTGGTGAAACGGTCATTTAACATGGTATTAGAGCCTTTGAGATTAAGTGGTCGTAAGTTCAAATCCCACCACCCACCTATTATTCAACACAAGGTAGAGTAAGCCTGTGCAAGTTTTAAGCCTAAAGGGTTTTCACTTGAAGGATTGTGTTAGTGAATATATAAAATCAATTAAGTTGACCCCATACAACAGCTTAAGTTATTGTGTTGAAACAATCATTTAACAAGATGAGTAGATAAGTAAAACAGAGAAATAAAAGGAGAGAGACCTTTGGGATCTGTTGAGTTAAGAAGAAGCAGAGTTTGGGGTGTTGAAAAGAAGTTATGTCTCCTCCCATGAAACTCGCCACCAAACAACCTATCAAACATAAACAGGATCTCTCTTTCTGACACACACCCACACAACAAGGACTTCACTTTTGGTCTTGATCCATGATAACCATGGAGGAAACTTCCAAGAGGAGACCCTTTTCCAGCTCAATTGATGACATCCTTGACGAAGAATATTACGACAAGCAGCTGTTGGAGAAGAAGAAGAAGAAGGGATAGGAGAGGAAAACTTATAAATAAAATAAATAATTAAAGCGGGTCTCACACTTATAAATAAATTAAAATTTTAATATATTTTTTAAAAAGTAGGTTCCATCATGCCACATCAGATAAGGAGCCCACAAAAATTAATATTTTTTTAAAAAATGTCAAGTCAGCGTTTACCTGACACTTAATAGAGAGATCTAGATTTTCTGTTAAGGTGCGGTCAAATTTAACATTTTTTTAATGTTAAAGCTATAATTGTTCACTATGGAATGCTAAAGTTAAAATTGTTGATTGATATAATCTGATGTCAAAAGTAACCCTTTTGCCAATAAGGAAACTTTAAAACTTTCTTATCTTAACAAATTAGTATCAATAGTTCGTTGCTCCTATTTAAAGAAGGCAAAGCCTTTGATTAATTTACTTGCCCGTTGATGTTGCAATCACGTGAAACATATACGTGTCCCCACATTCTCCGGAGTGAATAAGGCTATGTTTGGTTGAAAGTTTATTAATAAAATGGAATAAAATGTAATATTATTCTATTGTTTGAGAGGAGGATTTATAATGGAATGAAATGAAATGGAAGAGAAAGGTTTCATACTATATCTCATTTTATCCTAAAGAGTAAAAAAAAAAATTTCCGATTTTAAAAGTTTATGATAAAATGTAAAATAATGAACAACTTTATACTATATTTTATTATAAACTCTTCATTTAAACAACATTTCACTATATTATATTATTAAATTTTCTATCCTTCCCAAATAATAATTTTATAATATTACCTCTATTTATATTTCATTACATTATAAACCATTTCATTTTATTATATTTCATACCATTTTATTAAAAATCTTAAATCCAATTAAATATATGCTAAAGCACGTACCCTTAGCCCGCGAGAGAAACAGTAAGTACAGCGAGTGGGGAATGCAGCAGATAGCTACCACTTTTGCCAGATTAGAAAGGTACCTGTCAAGTGCTTCATTTGAAGCTGGGCTTAGGATTTCGTTGAAATGCCCAAAACGGTTTAGCGACATCAAATGAGGCCCCATAAGGCATAAAAACCTTGGAACCTTAAACCCTGTGTTAGTCTTTTCCATCTTAGCTCTTCCCCATTCGTGCTGGAATTCGAGTTCCGGATCGAATGTCAAGATTTTAACGATGAAGAACTTGGTGGATCCCACGAGCTGTTTCCCTTTAGGCATTCGTTGTCTTCGCTTCGAGCTCTACTCTTCCCTTTCATCAATCTTTTCGCTTCCTAATGTAGATGCCCGATTAAAATCGCTTTGTGAACCGCCCGATTCTGACTTTATGGAGGCAGTCTCTGTATTCGACCGAGCGATCAATTCTAGCTGCTTGCCTTCTGCGTGGGCATGTAATACACTCATGGAATTCCTGGTAAAGTTGAAAAAGCATGAACTCGTCTTCTCAGTCTATTTGAAAATGACCCGCGTTGGTATTTTGCCCAGTTTTAGGTCTTTGAGTGGTTTGGTTGATTGCTTTGTGCATAGTTATAAGCCCCAGTTGGCATTTGGGGTCTTGGGGTTGTTATTGAAGCGCGGTTTTACGATTAGTGTATATATTATGAATGTGATATTAAAGGGTCTGTGTAAAAATGGTGACGTTCTTAGGGCCGTCGATTTGTTTATTAAAATGAAAGGGAATTATGTTTTTCCAGATGTTGTTAGTTATAACACTCTTGTAAGTGGACTTTGTAAAGAGAAGCGATTTGATGATGCTGTAAAGTTGTTGGTAGAGATGAAGGATGGGAGTCGTGATCCCAATTCAATAACTTACACAACGTTAATGGACGGTCTTTGTAGGGATGGAAGGGTGGAGAAGGCGTTCAGTTTGTTTGAGGAAATGAAGAGTAAGGGATTGGAGGTAGATGTTGTTGCTTACGGTGCACTTATAGGTGGCTTTTGTAATAAAAATTGCTTTGATAGCGCGAAAGCGTTGTTTGACGAGATGTTGGAAAAAGGTATTTCACCGAACGTGATCATATTTAGTTGTTTAATTAATTGCTTATGCAAGCTGGGGCAGTGGAATGAAGCCTCTGCTATGTTGCATTTTATGACAAATAGAGGTATTCTCCCCGATAGTTTTACTTATACGTGTTTGATTGATGGGTTATGTAAAGATGGGAGAACCAGAAAAGCTTTGGATTTGTTTTATTTGATGCTAGAACAACGTGTAGAACCTACAACTGCAACATATAACATCATAATTGACGGACTATGCAAGGAAGGTTACCTGGGTGATGCTCTTAAACTTTTGGAAATAATGATGGATAAGGGT
>JANITX010177612.1:0-12016 GCA_027564395.1 Erythroxylum ulei
ATATAAGTCCAATTAGATTCCCCATTTGGCTTCTAGGAAGGTTATCAAGCAAAGTAAGAAATACAAATAGAGGTTTTAAATCCTATGATTGAATGTTGGGCTTAGACTAATTAATTGTTAATTAGAAGCCCAAATAAACATTTAGAAATGATAGACTTTGGTTTAATTTGATTAATTAAATTAAAACAAAGTTATTAAAGATAAATGGAGGAGGAATTTCAGTTTTAATGGATAAAATGTGCAGCTGCACATTTAACATTAGTTTGCTATATTTAAGATGTTTTTTGAAATGCTTTATCACCATTAAATGGAGTAATGATCTTATCATTAATTGGTTTAATGGTGGTCTTTTAATGATAGTATGCAACCTATTAGCATTCATTACATTAAAGAAGAAAGAGGTGAATATGATGGACCATCTTCCTTCTTTCTTCACCAAAAATCGAAATTGATATGTCTTATTTAGGTTAATAGTCTTTTCATATAGCCATCTTAAAGACAAATGAGAAGATTTTCATTTATTGGCTTCTTTATGATTGATTAAAGAATGAACTGATGCATTTGATGCATATCTCTTCTTTCTTTCGATGTTAACCGAAATTGGGAAGAAGTGAGAAGGTGTTCTTGCATTTTTGACTCTCTCTCTCCTATCTTACATGGTATAGTCCAAAATTGCATGGGAAGTGTCTCATCTTAGGCTTCATTCTTCTAAGGAAAAATCTCTTCAAGTGTTTCTTCTCCTTTCCCACCAAAGGATCTTGTTAACCAAGTTGTCCAAGAAGAACAAGTGGTAGATCAAATTGGTCGAGGATACAATAACGAGGAAAGGATACATTGACAAAGGGAGGATACAAAAGCGAGGAGTCAAAGCTGTAGCAAGGAGTCGGTATAATTTCTGTCTTGTTCTTATGTTAATTATTTTCCTTATACCATATCATGTATGGCTGAAACATGTTGATTTGGTTATTTTGTTTCCGCTACATTTTGATTTCAGAAAAAGTTTTGAAATCTACCGTTTTAGTCAAATCTTTCATGCTTTTGTTTTCGATCCAATAGAGGAGGGATAATCTAATCCTAAAATCTAAGGCCAAAATAAAGCACAAAAATTCAAAATGTAATGAAACTAAACAGGAATTCAATTCACACAATTTAATCAATTCAAGAATCAATCACGAAAATATTAAAAAAATCAACCTAAGGAACTACCAATTGAGAGAAAGGGAATTTTACCTATCTTTAATGCTAACCTAATAGATTATGAATTACTGGAGTATTGATTCTAGACGATCTTAGGATTGATTACTCTCTCTCAAGTTATAACTATTAACCTTAATTTATAAACCCTAATTAGATTGTGGAAGTTGCAATTTCTCAATTAAAAAACTATCCAAAACCCTAATTAGATTTGAAGTTGTCTAATAAACTATCAAAAACTTATGCAAATCTCTTGTCACATGATTTACCGATTTGATTTAATTCTTGTTCTATTAAATCACATAACTCTTATTAGCCCAATTTAATTATTTTTCACTTGATTCACCCTCTCAGTTTATCATTGAATTATGTAATTGCAGAAATTAAATCACAATAAATCCAGTAAAACGTAAACAATCAAATTTCATTAAATTAAAGATAAAACCTCAAAGGTGAGTTTAGAATATTAACATCCAAAAATCCTATCATGAAATATTATTCCAATTCTATACAATAATGAAATTGAAAATAACAGGAAATACGAAATTGACGGATGACGGGAGGCAGCAACATCGTGAAACTCCTAATCTGGGAAGTATGTCGAGTTGACTTCTTCTCTTTTCTCTCTTCCTTATTCTCTTTTTCTATCTCTCGATAAGTCTCTCTAGGGTTTCTTTGAAAGTGGCTAATGTAAAAACCCTTCTTCTCCTTTGTCTTGTTCTTTAAATACCTTTTGTGTTTTGAGCAGCTTTAGGATTTTTTCAGGGTCCAAAAGGTGCAAAAATCCCTTGAAACTTGATGTTTTTGAATGTCTGTGCATCTGTCAGACGTAATCCACGATCGTGGGCCACATCTGAGCCTTCTGTCACAATCATGGCAAGAAGGCCACGATCATAGGCCATGTCCTAGGCTTCTGTCATGATCATGGCATATCGGCCACGATCTTGGGCTAACTCTAATGATTCTGTCACGATCGTGGCCTGTTGTGCTATAATTATGGGTCATTGTTTCGACCCTATTGTCTCTAAAACTTCTTTGTTCTTTGATATTGACCCTGAAACACTAACAAATACATCAAGGTACCTAAAAGACATAATAATTAAGCCCAAAGACTTATACTAACCCATAAAACACTTAAAACATAAATAATTAACAAACTAACATAATTCTAACCTAAACATATACTATACGATTGAATTAACAATTAAATACATATCAAACTAAACCCTAAAACACGCTGCAATTCACACTTATCAAGCCCTCCAATCAATTTTTGACTTAGTCGAAGGGTCCCGGTAAAGCCAGGTTGTTCAACTATTTAAAACCTTTTATACTTTAATAATTAAAAGTGCGAAAAATATTGAGAAAGTGTTTTTCTATCATTTTATTGAAAATTTTGGCAGCACAACGAATATATTATGACTTTCCCAAAATTTTCAAAAACCTGTATAACACATTTCTAAACACTTATAATATTTCATATATCAACTCAACTTCTAAAATGGGACCTCAAGTCCACATTACAAGCAATCACAAACATTCAATTCTCAACATTTTAAAAACATCATTGAGGATCAAACCCCTCGTAGTTTATTAAGAAAAAGAGATTTATAATCCCAAAGATGTTTACAAGATCACACTTTAAAACCCTTTCTAAAAATGTTTTAAAACATATATATAAGAAACTAAACCAATTTCAAGCAGATACTTACATAAGAAAGATAAGACAAACACAACAACATCCGACGATACAACTAATCCTGTGGTGGAGTCTCAATTACTGTAGCACCTGTACGCATACTTGGGGTGGTTTGTTTAAAAACATAAAAATAAGGGTGAACAAAAATAGCTCATTGGGTGTAATCAGTTTACTAAAAGTTAACCTTTTATAACAGCATAATTGAAAGGTTCTCATACAATCAACTTATGGTAAAATAATTATCATAACAATTCACTCGTGCATCATAAAATCCGGTAATCCAATAACATGTCGCAAAACAAAACTTTATTTTCTGAAATTACTATTTTGAAATTAAATTTATAATATAAGAATTTCCATTTTCCTTGATCAATAAATAATGGTGACAGTAAGTTTTCTGAAACCTTTTATAATGAAATAAGCCAACCAATAGAATTGGTACCATACGATGCCTCTCAAATTACTTTTAAAAATAAATAATGGCAACATTATCATTAATTGTCATGAACTTCTTATACGATATAGCCCACCACAAACTTCTTTACACTATGGTACCCTTAGGCATATGGTCAGCTAGTTCTGCATCGCTTACCCTTGATTGGTTAACCACTAATTATGAAGCTATTTCTGCATCACTTACCCATAATAGGTTAACCACTATAGACAAGTAGTTACGGAGCTAGTTCTACATGGCTTACCAGTAAGAAGTCACAAAGCTGGTTCTACATCACTTACCTATGACTAGTTAACCACTATTGATGGAGATGGTTCTACATCGCTTACCTGTAACAGATTAATAGCTATAGGCCGATAGTTACGGAGCTAGTTCTATATCGCTTACTTGTAATAGGTTAATAGCTATAGGCAGATAGTTACGGAGCCGGTTCTACATAGCTTACCTATGATTGGTTAACCACTATTTATAGAGCTGGTTCTACATTGCTAACTTATAATAGGTTAACTGCCATAAATACGTCGGTATAATAACATGTATAAAGCCTAGCGGTATACGATAGGCAAAAGTAACTCCTAATCATATAAAATTTAACTTTTAAGTTAAAACTTATATATTGCAAAAACAAAATCTTATGATAGCAATATTCACTTGTAAAATATCATTTGTACAAAACATAGTATAAATAATCATTTCATGGTCAAATAAAAACCATTTGAATAAACTTAATTTAAAGTACATTCATATGTCATCAATTGTTTTACAAATAATTTAGTCATATAAAACAATTAAAATCCACTCACAGTTTTGTGAACTTATCTCCAAGCACATTCACACATTCGACGCCTCTCCTTTACCTACACAAAGCGCATTTTGCTTGGGCATTTATTTCCAAATTAGGAAATAAGGCATTAAAACTATAAATTTGGTTTAACTGAATTCGAGATTAATATTTAATCGCATAACACGTATGCTAATCATATTTTTGCTTACTTTTGTACACTAACCTATTGTTCCCCGTTTCCAAATCTAACTTCAAAAGTTACTTAAAAAACCATATTTTATCGATTCTAACTTATCAATTTCTTCAAAACACTATCTCACTCAATTTAGTTCACCATATCATGATTATGCATGATAAGTCAAGGTTTGAAGTCTCCTAGACATTTGTTCCCTTATTTCTCTAGTTTCCATATCATTAAAAATCATGGCATTTCAACTTCTAAATCATGAAAAATCTACCAAATATCACAAGTTGTTTCAACACAGGGGCAATATCAGATTACCATTTTCAATATCAAATTTCAATATCGTTCATCCGAATTAGATCTAGATTTCTTCTAGAGATTTTTAGTACTATGTATTAGGTTGTAGCTCCACTTGAAATCACCAAATTTGGAGGTCTTTAGGCTAAGTTATGGCCAAAATATTGGGATTGGTTCAAGTTAACCTAAGATAGAATTTCACTACACATCCCTCTCTTGTCACATTCAACCAACTCTATGCAAAGAAACATCAAAGTAATACCAAGACACCATTGATCTTAGACGCTTCCATCTCACTCAAGAAAACCCAAAAAAAAATTACAACTTTTTCTTCCAATCTTTTGAGTAGTTGATGAATACTTCAAGATTTCTCCAAATCACCATCAAATTCCTTAAAGAATGACTACACTCTTCTTCCTCTCTCCTCACCCTTAACTTCTCTTCTTTTCCCTTTCTCTTTTTGTCTCTCACGTTACTCTCTCATCAGTCTCACGTTTACGTTGAAAGAATGAAGCAAAATGTCTCAAGTTTTGCTTTTTATACTCATTTAATGGATTACACATGTCACCTTCCTGTTTGTCATCACTAATGACTCATCAAACAAATGTCATTATCTCATTGGTCATCTCTAATGACTGATCAATCCACTAATATCATGTAAAAAGACCAAATTGCCCTTTAATGCATTTAATTGACCAATTAATGGAATTAAATCCTAAAAAATTCCATAACCATCTTTTTTTCAAATTGACCATGAAATACTCTAATTAGGGTCAGTACTTATTGATTGGATGCTTTTAAAATTTTTGAATGGGTTTAAACCATCAATACCCATTATTTTCTAGAAAAGACATTTTAGTCTAATAATTTCAGATTACTCGAATTCTATTCAAACAACCTTCATTTTGACATGTTTAAGTTCCTATAGACTCCAAACCTAATTCTGGAGTTTTCATCGTATTTTGAAATTATTCAGTAACTTTTTGGATGCCCAAAAGAATTTTCAGATTGAATATGGAAATCACTAAATGTCATTTAAATCATCTGGATTTAATTCAAAAGTATCACATAAATCTCCAAAAAACATTTTAGGGATTTTAAAGCTCATTTGGACTCAATTCGTAGCTTTTCAGAGATTTAGAAATTTTCTAAGAAATTTTTGGTCAAGTCCAGAATTGTCTTTGGTCTATCTGTGATCGTTATAACCCCAATAATACGTTTAAACACTTAAATTACTCTAGTACACCATAAATAGAACATCCTCTATAAAATGCATGTACAACACATTACATAGTACAATAATCAAATTAGGATATTGCATACCTAATGCATAAATCATCTAGTCCTTAATCACTTAATGAGTATAGCAAATAATTTGCTATAATGTAATTTATAAGGTAATTTCTCTAAGATTCTAGAAAATAAGTTGAAGAAAACTCTACCTACTCTCATTAATCCTTATCAAGGGGTTTATGTTGGTGGTAGAAGTATTGGTGACAATACAATCTTGGCTCAGAAACTATTTAGGGGTTATAACTATAATAGACTCAATAATTGTGGATTTCAAATTAACTTTGCAAAAGCATTTGATTATGTGAATTGGGAATTCATTTTAAATACTCTACAGGCTATTGGATATGCTAGCAAGTTTGTTGGGTGGTTCATTGCTAATAGCACTTATGTTTCATATTCAGTTATTGTTAATAAAAAGCCTACAAGACTTTTTAGAAGAGCTTAAGTTCTAAGACAAGGGGATCCACTTTCCCCCTTTCTCTTTGAAATAACAATGGAAGTCCTTTACATAATCACCACATTAAAGATTCTGAGAACCCAGGTTTTAAATTTCGAATTTCACAACTCTCCTTTACTAATGATCTCTTGATGCTTTATAGGGTAGATTCTAATTTTATTGATACCTTGTTAAACTCTTTAAAGGACTTCAAATTTGTTTCAATTTTCAACTCCAATATAAGGAAATGCTCTATTTATGCATCTATTAATCCATAAGAGACCAATTTCCCCCTTATGGGGATTAGAGCTCAAGCAATTCCCTTTCAAATAACTAAGAGTACCTACATCCACTAAAAGACTAAGAGAGGAGAATCAACTCCTAGTGCAATAGATTTCTATCATTATGGGGGAAGGCTGTAATTGGATATATCCATTTTTCAAATCTTTATGGATATTGGCGCTCACATATTGCTTTACCTAGAAGTGTCATGAAAAGTATTGATAAAGTAATAAGGGAATTCATTAGGAAAAAAGTAGAAGCAATATAAAGGTTCCCAGTGTGAAATGAAGCATGCTTTGCACCCTAAGGAGTATAATGATCTTGGCCTAATCTCTATAAATAAAATGTCCAAAGTTTAATGGCTGTGGAGAATCTATTAGGAAAAGGAAAGCTTATGGGTAAGATTGATTCACACCTACCACTTGAACAATGAGAGCATCTCGACTAAGAAGTGTAAGCAGTCACTTTCTTACACCTTTCAACAGATATTGAAAACAATAACCTTTATGCAGCCTTAGGTGAAACGTGAGGTTGGGAATGGAGAAACAACTAATTTCTAGTTTGACAACTGGCATATGTTTAACCCTCCATACCAGCTTAGAGATTTTTCAACTCTAAGAGCCATAATTCCAACAATTGTTAAAGTGAAGCAGGTGATTAAGGATGGTAGATGGCAGATGGCATTGGCCCCTCCGAGGGATTATTTGATAGTGTCCAATATATGCCATATTATGCCTTTAACACCTCCTCTTCAAATTATGTACAATGGTTACTATCTGACTCAAGAATCTTTAGCACTTCCTCATATAGGAAATTGCTAATGGGTATTTTACTTAGATGTCCTTGGTATAAGTTGCTATGGGACTCTTAGTATTTCTCAATCGCATTCCTTCATTCTCTAGCTGCCACTTCCTAGAGATTAAGCACAACAGGTAAATTGAAGTTCTATATTGATGATTTGAACTATGCTTTATGCAAGCTTGAGTAGGAAACATATGATCACTTATTTTTTTGCCTATGTATTTTGGAAGCAAGGAGGTAAACATTGAATCAAGTTGAGGCAGACTAATGTTAAAGCTAAGATTTACAACTCTAGAAAGGATTCTCATAACTAAAATATCTATTGGAATGAGATCTAGATTGTTCTTGTAACTTACTCCCATTGCTCATTATAGAGTTGGTCTACTAGCTTTCGTTTGGTAACATGTTTGTTCTTGTAATACTTGGTTTTGTTCTTATATGTATAAAACCTTTTGGTTATAAATTTAATTTATTTTCAAAACAATAAATCAATTATACAACTTTTTATATATATTTGTTCCTAAATTAGGAAAGAAACTATATAGAAAATATACAAAGTAGGAAAGAATCACAACTTATTCTTGCTAACTATCATAAAAAGTTATACAATTTTTTTATTGACATAAAAATAAATCAAATTAGTTATTAATTATTAATTATTTATAAAAAATAAATAAAATAAAATATTGGTCATCTCCTTTATTAATATATAATGAATAAAAATTTAATAAAATAATATAAAAATATTAATATATATAATATAATAAATAAATAAATCATGTTTAACACACACTACCCATATAGTTTGCTAATTCTTAATCAGTCCTATGAGATGTGGCTATCCACATAAAGTGTTGTGTATTTAAAAATTTTCACATAAACAAAGTTAAAGGCACAAGTTAATAAAAGACTAGGCTTGGTAATTTAGGCCCTCCTAATTTGACCTAGCTTGAAGTCAATGTGACAAGCCCAAGTTGAACAAGCTTTGGTTTGAGTTCGAGCCTTAGGAGTTAACTTGAAGTCTAGCATAAATTGCCCGAACCTCCTCCATAAAATGATATCATTTTAGTTTAACTTGCCAAAATGACGTCATTTCAATTTTTAAGTTTAAGAAGCTCATAAAGTATAATGTTCGGGTGAAATTCTCAAAAGCATATAGGTTTTGGTGAAATTAATGAAATTACAAGATAGGTTGATATTTTTTTAGTGAAATTAATGAAATTACAAGATAGGTTGATATTTTTATCTTTTTTATAACATTGAACTCATAATTGTTACCTATGTAGTGAGTTAACAATTCAAAATCAAGTGATTGCTTAGATTTAAATGATTGTAAATAAGCACAAACTATAAAATTCTAAGAAGTTCAAATACTTAGACCTTTTTCTCTTATACTATGAAAATTTATAACTATTAATAATTATGATAACATTAAAGAAACCTCAAGTGCATACAAATTGTATATGTCATAGTTTACGTACTCCAAGTGGATCATTTGGTAAGTTAACAACTCAAAGCCAAATGATGAGTTCAATGTAAGCGGTGGTTTAGAAACCCAAACTCTTATGATCTAAAAAGTTTAAGCACTTCGTCATTTTTATATTAAAGGAATTTTCATCTGCTACCTTTTAAGTGCATATTAAGTAAATATTTTTATACACCATACTAGTCGTACATCACTTACTACTAGTAAATCATTAATAAACTAATAACTCACAATCAAATGGTAATCTCGATCTAAGAACCTATTTGAAGGAGTAAATTCTTAGGTCCTAAGAAATTCAAATACCTACTCATTAAATTTTATGCAATTCAAATTCCAGTGTTAAGTTTGATCCAAACTCTTAGTTCCCAAAAAGTTCAAGCATTTAGTTCCTTTTTATATTGAGGGAACCTGTAACCGCTACCTTTTGAAAGCATATTAAATATACCCTTATATGCATGTAGTAGCCCATAAATCATGTATAAACCATTTGACAAGTCAACAACTTAAAGTCAAACAACGAAGTCAATTTAAGTAGTTATTTGGATGACCAAATTCTTATGAAATTTTTTTAGTAATTAGTCACTAGAGTTTGCTCAATTAAATCACAGACTCTTACTTGAAATCCTTAAAAGGCCTTCTCTAACCATTTAATATAAGGAATAAACATATTAACTACTAGGCTAAATTAAGAGAACCATTATATCGATAAATATATAATTCTTATTTTAGGTTTTAGTAAAAAGCAACTTAATAATCTCCAAATTTTATTATCCAAATCTTATAGTCCAAATTAAAGGGATTATATAAATGTTGTTTATAAATTATAGACATAAGTGCAATCTTAAAGTATTTATAGAAGAATGCATATTTTTCTTAAAAGTATTTGGGTGAATATGATTTAATATATGGTCATATACTAGGGTGTGTTTTCTTCGGAATGCAGAGTTGAGGACATAGGTTAGAACACAAGCTTATTGGTATGGAAAATTGTCTAGAAAAGTTTTATCCTAACATAGATATGGCATAGGACAAGAGGATGTCAAAGACTGTGTCCATATGTACAGAGTAGCAATCGGATACACAGTCTAAGACGCAAAAAATGTTTAATCTTGTATCTATATGTACGGAGAAGTAGTGAGATAACCAATCATGTCACAGGCTGTACTTGTGATAGTTTAGAAATGCATTTTTATCAAACTCTAAAAGGATTTTAGAACTTATTATAATCATGTTTAAGTTAGACTATGTTTGTTAAGGGGAAAGTTATTATAGGATTGTACTAACTAGAGTTTACATATAATTATACTTATATAAACCTACTATATATATAGGAAATTTGTAACAATCATCATTAATTATTCAATAGTGAATAAATCTTTTTTGGCACCTCAAGACATAAGTACATCCAATTAGATGAACTTTGTTAAAATATTTTTATGTTGTTTTTTATATTATATTCTTGTTAAATATAATTTCTCAAAAAATGTTAACATAGCATAATTGAGGCAATATACTTTGATTGTAAAGTTTGAAGTGGGGAAGTTTAACAAAATATGAATTTTAACTGTGGAAATAAAAAGTAACAAATTTGGTACAATAAGGCATGTTAAAGGAGCTATAATAAATAAGATGGTACATGTGGATTAGCTCAACTGAGAAGAGTTACAGATACAAGTAGTTGGAACCCTATAGTTAGGTTTAGCAAACAAGGTCAAATGCTATGTAATAGATATTACATCCCCTTTGAAGATATAAAAGAAGGCAGAGATTTAATATATATTGAAGTTTCTCATAAATAAGTTGGATCCAAAGTGGCAACAATATAAGCTAAAGAATTAGGAGGGAATTGATCTAGTGTGCATATCAATATTTTTAACCAAATAATTAGTGATTTGCTAAGTGTCGAGATGAATATTATAGATGAGGATTAATGGTGATTATAATTTTTCTTTCCCTCTTTCTTTTGAACATCTACTAACCACATTTATATTAAGTAAAGAGACAATTAATGTGGAGGAAATCACTGATGTATTATTGGCTTACAACAAATGGGGACTCAACATCAGTTAAAAATCTTAAGTTGAAGGAGAGTGAGTGAAAAGAAATTAAGATAATGGGATAAATAAAACTAAGGATAATCATCTAAAAGGAACTATAGATTTAAATATAAGGGTAAAATGACAGTCTAATCCTATAAGTACAAGCAAACTAGACATATAAAGAGGGACTACCTAAATAAGAAAGATGAAAGTGACAAAATGAAATTGATGATTCATTAGAGTCTAAGAATATAATGCAGATGAAGGACTCAAAATGTAATAATGATACATATTATACATGTAACATCCTAGATCACCCGCTTATAGATATTGTCCGCTTTGGGTTTCCCCTCGGGCCAAACCCCTCACGGTTTTGCTCTTCCTACCTTTGGTTAGAGTCATGATAAGGTTTCATTTTATTGATTGGACCGATAAATAAAGACATAGTGCCTTCCTTGATTTTTGTACTTAATTTTTGTATATGATTTTTGGTGATCGGTGAGGAGATGATTGTCCAATCGTGTGCTAGGCACAACTGATTACTGATTAAGCAACCCCTGTACCCTTGATGCTGGTACATTAAAGTCGAGTCACCGTATCGACACCTTTCTATGGGACTTGCGGGTGATTCCACACCTAAGGTCTGGACACTGACGAGCTCATCACCTAGGGTCATGATGCTCTTGTCGACTGTAGTTTTGACTCACCACGGTTGAAAGTCAAGCCAAGATCGAATATCGCTGGGTGTGGACATTAGTTTGGCCGACTAATGGTGTCACACATGATAGTTTTGGCTTATCCAGATATTGAGTTTCCTATAGATATTTGATTGATACATATGATGTTTTATGGTTTTGTGTACTGGAACTGGGACCTATGTTCACCTGATGAGTGAGTTAACAGGCTAGGCCTATGGTCCTAACCAGTATACATTGAGTCATAGGTTGGGCCTATGTGTTTTCTATGCGTGATATATTCACTTCATAGGTTATGTAGCATCCCGTTACCCATGTTAGGGCTAGAATTGTAAATTGTGAAATTTTTATGAGAAATTAGGATTTTTGCAC
>JANITX010177633.1:0-12014 GCA_027564395.1 Erythroxylum ulei
CTAGATATTTGTCTTCTCCTACAGGTTCCAACAACTCTGTCCACCTTATTGTGTTAGGGGTTTGTTTATACTCTCTTTGGCGAGAGCGCAACTCTCGACGCTTCCAGAATACCTCTTCTACTAAGGAGAGTATGATATGCTTAATTATTTCTAATATTCGGGCGTTAGTTTTGACTAAGAAAGTTCCTTGTAGTTCTAATGTTTGTCATGCCTTACGATTATAGTTGCTAGATGGGGGTTCTTTTTAGGCTCTTTTTTTGATGTGGTAGCTGATTTTTTCTGCTGGCTCTTCTTCTGTGTTGTATATAATGGGTTTTCCCTTTTGATGACCTTGTAATTTTTTCTATATTTATCCTAATTTCCCTTTTTCAAAAAAAAAATGTATGGTTCTCTCGAGTGTTTTGTGTATGGTTAATAGTTTCAGATTTTCGACTGTAAGGTTTCTACTAATACTCTAAAAATGGATTTTCAGAACCAATGTCTATTTTATCCAACTCTAAGCATTAGTCAAGATAAGCAAAAACCAAGTTTTTTCACAGAGTGATGAAGAACAACCTTTTCACATATCTTTTGCATCTAATGATAGAAGTATAAAATGGAACTTTTCATTTTTGCTCTTACACGTGTTTTTCCAGGCCACCTTACATCAATGGCTAAAAATGAAAAACAAAAGTTAATTTAAGGAGCAAGATTTTGACATGTTTCTTGCTCTCATTGGTTCAACAAAAACAAAGACAATGTTGCTTTCTGAAATGTAACAAACTCTGACAGTATATCAACTAGTGGTATTAGAGGTTGCAGAGAATAAAATTATGATATTGCAGGGACCAAATGGTTGTATGGAGTATGCACTTGATTAGCTTAATCACTTTGATGACAATTGACATATTGGTTCTGAATTTTTTTGCTTCTTTCATTGAAACTATCTAATTTTGCTTCAGTTTTTTTTAACTGATCAGAAAATTTCAACTCTATATCTGCTTCTCATTTTTTGGTTCTTCATCTTTCAGGTTTCCAATGCAACTTGCTTCAATCCTTCCACTCTTCCTGCTTTGGTCTTGAATCATTCGAACTCTATTCCTTTGATTCATGCACTTCTGAATTATTCCCAAAATCATCATTCCTAGCTTCCTTAGTCAGCTGGGAACCTTCTTCTTCAGTCTTCCTCTCCTCTTCACCTTGACTGATTTGGCTAGATCTTCCACAAGCTTCCGCATGGTAGACTGCATAAAACAATACAATTCAACAGCTCCTCCTTTGTTTTGTGGAGCCTGCATACCTATCAATTTTCTCAAAGCTTCAAATGTCCATCTCGACAAAGCTTTGGTGAATAAGTCAGCTAATTGGAAACTTGATCTACAAAAAGCCATTTTAATCTACTTTTCTTCGATTAGTTCCTTGACATAGTGATACTTGACCTTCATATGCTTGGTTCTCATATGATCCGAAAGGTTCTCTGCCATTGAAATTGTTGCACTAGAGTCACAGTAAATAGTTACACAATTGTTCGTTAACTCTCCCACATCAATCAGAATTGGTCAACAAAATCTGCAATTGCACAGAGTCGTTCCTAGTACCCACACACTAAGTATTCCAAGGTCATCTCCCTCAAGGACCAATTCATTCACTGCCAAATTAATTCTAATTATTTGAATGATATTGACAATAAACTCTAAAAGGTGATTGGAGTTGAGTGAATAGTAAATTGTAAGTACTAAACAAAATAACAGTAAGGGGTAAATCGAAGGTTTAAAATTAGGGGTTGGGGTCCACCAATTCAAAGGATCGATTTGTACATTATGAAATTGATTGAATGTTAGGTTATGAAAACAATTGCACAACTTTACCCATATCTCTTCTCAAAGCATATAAGAGTATCTAACTAGTTGGTTACCACCTCTCAATGTGCAAACTAACTAACCAAATCCATGAAGAACAAGCAACCGCAAGTTCTCACACTAGCTTAGGATATCTCTACCTCTAAGCCTAAAGAGTTCATCTTCCTATAGCATAAACCATATTTCACCTCTCAGTACATCATATGATTCCTAAGATTGCATTTATGGAGATCAAGCATAGAAACAACAGTGAAATTCAAGAAAGATGAGCATAACCCAGGAACTTTCATTCAACAGCCATCAATCCACAACATACAAATCAATCCCTCAAATGGGCTACATCGCTCACCCTAAATAAGGTTTAGTTCTAGAACATTGTAAGAAAAGTCATACACATCAAGATGCTCAGCATTAAAGAAAGAGTAGAGAAAGAAAGTAGAAAAAACACAAGAGAATAGCTTCCACTCCTTGATGAAATCTCCCAAACTCCCTATCTTCCTCTTATTTTGTGCCTCCTCTTTGTGGTAACCTCGTTTTCAATGTCCAGCCCCTTTTTAGGTCTAAAAAATGCATATTTATAGTGTATTAGGTCCAAAGAAACCTAGTTTTTTCTAAACAGAGGAGAGCAGATTGTGTTTGGCCGCCAATGTCCGTTAAACGAACCTTCTCAAGTCTGAAAGTTCATTATGCCTGGCGATGTCCGTTAAACGAACCTTCTCGGGTTTGAAAGTTCATTATGCCTGGCGATGTCTGTTAAACGAACCTTATCGTATCTAAAAGTTCATTTTGTTAGGCGATGTCCATTAAACGGACATGAATGTCCGTTAAACGAACATGCACCAATCCAAAATTTTCACGCCTTTGACCTTTCAGTTGATATAACCTCTTCTCGGAGTCTTCTCAGAAGTTGTAGAACTCGAAGTCTTCTTTAAAAGCATCCTTGAGTGGCCTTACTCCGTCATCCATAAGAAAAGTTATGCCTTTCACCCTCACAATCTATCCATTTGTACTTATCAAGCAACAAAGTTGGAATGTGAGAGAATTGACCAAATAAAACTTCAAATCCATATAGAAATAAGTCAAATTAATTCCAAATCATCCCAAAATCATCTACGAATAATTTGACTTATCAAATTCCCCCACACTTAGATTATTGCTTGTCCCCAAGCAAATCAAAAGAAAGCTCATTACTAAATCCTTAACCAAATTATTGATTCCATTTTCGTAGGTGTACAGTGGCATTTAGCATATGCCATAAGCCTTCAAACCACTATGTGTCTATAATGGAGGAGTTATAGTCGCCTGAGGGTTTACTTAAAATGAATAGTACTCACAAACGTTTCCTTTCCATCATTTCACACCTAATCATCACCATAGTTCGTTCCAATAGGTTGAAAGCATTATAGGTAAGAATTGAAACATCGAAATAGGATTACATAATATCTCATAATTTAGATCACAATTAAGCAACAATAAGATCTCATAATGCTTCAATTGATCGAAATCACATGCTATGAATAAAGTCTCTCATAACGTGTTCACTTTCGCACAAAAGTATTAAAGGGTTACTCTCAATCATCTTCTCATGCATGTCCCTTACCACAAGCTTCCATTTGATCTACTTCTCCACTACTCCTATCTATGGCAGGTTCATGAATCAAAAAGGTCTTTAATCCTTAGGTTGTAATAGGGACACGGGTAAAGTGGGCTATGAACGAAGGGATAGGGGTTCAAATATTTAACAATTAGTAGAGTCAAAATCACACACCTTACGAGCATGTTGTTTTATGGAACTCCGCCCACTCTATTGTCACAGTTTTCTCCATTCCTTCACTTTGAAATCTGAAGTACACTTGCTTTGCTTATTACTAACTCAATTTCTTTTTCTTTCTTTTATTTTTTCACTATATATATATATATATATATATAATTTTTTGCAAAGCATGCCTCTTTAATTACCATACTAAAATACCCCCACACTTTTTCCTTTGTATCCCTATCAATAGAAACAACAAATGCACAACATTGATAGCTCTACTAACCATTGAATAAGGGTAAACTTGTTTTTCTTGGTTTAAGGTTCTTTGGAGTAGGTTTGCAAAGAAAATGGCTCAAATACAATCATTAAGCATAAAGGATTCACTAGGGAATTCATGTATAGAAAGGGTTAGCTATCTGGCTCAAGCTCAATCTTAGTGACTTTTATCATTTTCATGACATACCACAGCATGATTATGTAACTTTGAAAAGATGTAGTGCAAGTTCTAGAAGTAAACATACATGGAAGAGAAAATCATATCACTGATAAGAAAAATAGAATTGAATGCAATCTTTTAGGCTCAAATTAGCTCACTTGGCGATGTTTTCACATTCAATAACATGTTCATTCAATCAATCTAACACTAAAGCATCCCATTTTGACAAGATAAGTAATCCAATTAATCATATTATGCACCTTATTCGAGGTCAATCTCATCCATAATGTAATTAACTCATGAAATGGAATTATAATGACAATTAGACATGAAAGATGTTAAATTAACCCCTTTTTTTGTTTTTTGTTTTTTTTGTGACCACTTATCCTTTATCCTCCCCCACACTTAAAATTCACATTGTCCTCAATGTTAGGAAAGGTAAAGTAAAAGCAATATAATTGATGAAAAGTAGGGGGAAGGTAAAGGAACCCCCTGAAAGAGTTGATTGTCCAATATTCCGTACCCTACAAACTGTAGAGCACCCATCAAATACACAAAATATTGAAATAAAGTAAAATAAAACTAAAGTTAGTGGTATAATGTACCAATGGAAAAAACAAAGTTGAGGTCTAGATGAAATGTAAAATGCATGTGAGCAAGGACAAAAATGAAATCCTAAGGCCCTATGCTTCATTGTTCTGGTGGTGGTTGTTAGTGGTGCTCCATGAAAGCCTTTAGCATCGCTTCCATTCATGCTTGTGAAGCTGCAAGATCAACCACTTCTACTTGAAGACCTTTTATGTTTACTTGCAACTGAACCAAAGTCAGAGCATCGTCTGAAGCTGGAGGAGCTCTTGGTCTTTATGTAGTAGGAGTAACTGGGTGGCGCCTTGTCCGATGTGGATTGATCCACCCATGAGGGGCATTGTCCTCGAACTCAAATTCCCTCATTTTGTCAGCATTAATGACATCCCCCTCAGTAGTAAGAGCCACTACTTCATCCCTTTTTATGACCTAAAGATGATGCAGTAATTGGCTCAATAAAACAGGAAAGACGAACGCCTTAGTCTCTACCCTGTGGTGGACCACTTGCCAGATCGCGGTCATTATCAATTTGGCTACAACAATGCCTTGGAATTGGTCATCATAAAAGAACATTTTATCCAAAATGAATAAGTCTTCATGTCAGAGAAATCCTGAATCGCTGGCCTTTGGCATGACGTTATGAGCTAGCAAGAAAGCTATTAACCTCAGGGCTACGTCTAGATATTTGCATTGCATAAAAAAATGTTCATTCGTCCGACACCACATAGCTCAAATCCCAAGCCGATCCATAGCTTCGTCCTTATTCCATGTGTCATAGCAAGAGCATCGAGCCTTCTTATCAAAAGATGGGATATTACCTCCCATTTGTAGCTCTAAATGACCACAAATCAGCTCCTCAGTGATCACCACCTCTTCCCCATTTACTCTTGAGGTGAACACTGGTGGTTGTTTCCCAGCTACTGAACTCAGATTGGTATAAAATTGTTTGACCGCCTCAGGGTAATAGGCACCCTTGAGGGTCAACAAACCAATGGCATTTATCTAAGTTGGCCCTAACATGGTGCTTCTCGTCAATAAGCCCTGCCACGGATACCTCGATCACAAGCTTATTATTCTTCTTCTTGTTATACCATTCTTCACATTGCGCATTGATAAACAATGGCGGTTCTGAGATAGGTTCATCTTGAACCAAGTTTTTCCCTTTCACAGACCGAGAGGATTGCCCAATGTTCTTCCTCACGAATTTTTTAAATCTCGACATTGTAGCGTCACAACCAAATTCTTCAATTTTGAACTTAGCTAACCACACTCAGAAAATTAGTTCAATCATAACCCAAATGCTTTAGGCCAATCTAACCGTCAATATCAATCTGCACAGATTCAAATCGCTCTGAATTTCCCCCAACACTTCAATTCTCAATCAACCCTCAAATTTAATGCACTCTTAATCTTCCTCAAAGTAAATAACACAATCAGCACAACACTTTAATTCTCAATCTATCATGCAAGTCAATCCACCCCCCAAATGCCAAGAACACATGACACAATTCAGCCCAATCAAAATCCAATTTTTAACTCAATCTCTTGCAACCTAAAACCAATAACAAAAGTTAAAATAGAGCTTAACTCCTAACCCAAAAATTCACAAAATCGTGCCCTAAATCCCAAAAAATTTGCTTAAAGATGTAGCTCATAATACTTACCCAACACTCTTACAACGAAGATCTCGAAGATTTTTGTCCCCCCAATCACCAAGGAACCTCGTCCACTTTTTTTTTAGAGAGAAGGAACTTGCAGAGGAGCATGTGGAGATTTTCTGGAACTTCGCCTAAATTACAGCTTCGTAGGGGAGGAGTAAAGGTGAATGATGTGGAAAGATGAAGAAGGATTGAGGGTTTAGGCTAGGTGGGTTAGGATGGCCAGGGTGGAAGAAATGGAGAAGGTAGGGCAAGAGGCGGCGAGAGAGAAAGAGAGAAAGTGTGGGAAAGGAAAAAAAAAAGAAAGGGTTTTAATCTGCAATTCAAACAATGTCCGTTAAGCAGACATCAATGTCCGTTTAACAGATCTTTATGGGTCAGTTTGAGTATTTGGAGGTCTCATGTCCATTAAGCAGACATCAAAGTCCGTTTAATGGACCTTTACAGGCCAGTTTCCACTTGGTTGCATTCATGTCAGTTTAATGTCCGTTAAACGGACATTTGTGATTTTTTCATAAATTTTCTCACCTTGTCCCCCTTTTCTTTTGTTCCTTTTAGCCATTCGATGATATCCTAGGATTACATGCATGATGTGTGAGTGCTAAAATTGGAAGAACATCAAAATAAAACAGAGAGACATTGCCACTTACCTTCTCCATGCTTAAAATGAGTCTCGCCTCTAAGTTTGAAGAGTTGTGACCACACCATTCCTCATGCTATTGGAAGATGTCATTGGACCGCCTCGCAAATAGTACCCCTATGCACACATAATAAACTATAAGCACAACGAACTGATGTGACAAAAAGTGAAAATTCAATAAGAAAATAACACAAGAGTTACAAACATTAGGTTGCCTCCCAATAAGAGTTAAATTTAATATCCTTTGTTAGACTCGACCATTCTGATATAAACTTTGAAATGTGATGGTGGAAATGCATCCCACCATTTCTCCCTCAAGATAGTGCTTAAGTCTTTGCTGATTGATCAAGAAGGGCTCTTGATCATCCCTCCTAATTTCCACTTCTCCATGTGGATATGCCCTTGTTACTACGAATGGTCTCGACAATCTTGATCGTAATTTTCCTAGAAATAATTTCAACTGAAAGTTAAATAACAAAACCTTTTGGCTAGGTTTAAATTCCCTCCAAAGGACATGCTTGTCATGAAAAGCCTTGGTTCTTTCCTTGTATATGCGAGCATTCTCAAAAGCATCAAGGAAAAATTCATCTAGCTCATTTAACTCCATTTGTCTGCTTTGTCCCGCTTCCTTGAGATCAAAATTTAACTTCCGAATTGCCCATAATGCCTTGTGTTCAATTTCAACCGGAAGATGGCAAGATTTCCCAAAGACTAACCTATAAGGGGATATCCGTAAGGGAGTTTTGTATGATGTCCTATAAGCCCATAGAGCGTCGTCAAGCTTCAATGCCCAATCCTTTCTTAAGGTATTAATCGTCTTCTCTAAAATTTGCTTAATTTCTCGGTTAGATACCTTGACTTGCTCGCTAGTCTGAGGGTGGTAGGTGGTTCCAAACTTGAAATGGCACCTATATTTGGACAATAGCGATTTAAACTGATGATTATGAAAATGTACACCATTGTCACTTATTATAGCTCTTGGAATACCAAACCTTGAGAATATGTGCTTCTTGACAAATTTGACTACACTAGCTCCAATGTTGTTTAATAACTCTGTGGCTTCTACCCACTTAGACACATAATCAATCGCCACGAGGATGTATTCATTTCCAAAAGATACTGGAAACGGTCCCATGAAGTCTGGGTCCCATACATCAAATAGTTCTACTTTTAGAATCCCCGATTGAGGCATCTCGTGCTTCCTACCAATATTTCCAGTTCTCTGACACTTATCACAAGTCAGGATGAAAGTCCTAGCATCCTTAAAGAGAGTCAGCCAATAGAGTCTGGATTGTAAAATCTTTGCCGTTGTTTTGTTGGCCCCATGATGTCCTTCATACAGAAAAGCATGACAATGATGCAGAACTGATCGCATCTCTTCATCGAGTACACATCTGCTGATCACCCCATTGGCACATCTCCTAAAGAGCAACGAATCTTTCCAAAAGTAGTTTCTCACCTCAGATAAGAATTTCTTACTATTATGGTATGAATAATCAACAGGAATGATATCGGACACCAGAAAATTGACATAATCAACAAACCAAGGGACGTTGTCTTTAACAGACCATAGATTCTCATCAGGGGAGGTATCATTGATTGGTTCCTCTCTCGGCTTGTCTCCTTGTTCTAGTCGTGATAAATGGTCAACTACTGAATTTTTCGATCCCTTCTTATCTCGAATTTCCAAGTCGAATTCCTGCAAAAGTAAAATCCATCTGATCAATCTTGGTTTTGCATTTTTCTTGGTGAGTAGATATTTCAGGGTGAAGTGGTTAGTGTAAACAATGACTTTGGAGCCAACCAGATAAGATCTAAATTTATCAAAAGCGTAAACTATTGCTAGTAATTCTTTCTCTATAGTTGCATAATTAAGTTGAGCATCATTAAGAATTTTTCTCGCATAATAAATGACTTGTAATTTCTAATCCTGTCTCTATCTTAAGACAACCCCAAGCGAAAAATCACTAGCATCGCACATCAACTCAAAAGGAAGATTCCAATATGGTGTGGCCATTATAGGAGCTGAGGTAAGTTCCTTCTCCAAACTGTCAAAAGCACAAAGACACTCATCAGTAAACTCATAAGGAACTTCTTTTTGCAATAGAGCACACGATGATCGAGAAATCTTGGAAAAATCCTTGATAAATCGGTGATAGAACCCGACATGTCCAACAAAACTCTGTATCGCTCTAACTGAATTGGGAGGTGGCAACTTGTTGATGACTTCTATTTTTGCTAGACCCACCTCAATCCCATTGTTGAAAATTTTATGGCCGAGGACGATTCCTTCTTGCACCATAAAGTGGCACTTTTCCCAATTTAGCACCAGATTGGTTTCTTCACACGTTTGTAGAACCTGTTCTAGGTTGAACAGACATGCATCAAAAACAGAAAAATCGTCCATAAATACCTCAATTATATTCTCCACCATGTCAGAGAATATAGACATCATGCAGCGTTGGAAAGTGGCAGAAGCGTTACACAACCCGAAGGGCATCCGATGATACACAAATGTACCATAGGGATATGTGAGTGTGGTTTCTCCTGATCCTCCGAGGCTATCGGGATTTGGTTATAACCTAAATAACCATCTAAAAAACAGTAATATTCATGCCCCGCTAATCTCTCCAACATTTGTTCTATAAAGGGAAGAGGGAAGAGGGAAGTGATCTTTCCTAGTGGCTGCATTCACTTTTTTGTAATCTATACACACCCTCCACCCTATCACAACCCTAGTAGAAATTAGTTCATTCCTATCATTTGAAACAATATTTATGCCACCTTCTTGGATACTACCTATACAGGACTTATCCAAGAGCTATTAAAAATATGATAGATAATTCCCGCACCAAGTAATTTAAGTGCCTTAGATCGCACAACTTCCTTTATGTTAAAATTGAGACCTCTTTGACTTTCTACACTAGGTTTATGGTTTTCTTCGATTAAGATCTTGTGAACACAAATGGAAGGACTAATCCCCTTTATGTCAGCAATATTCCAAGCAATAACCAATTTATGTTCACGTAATACCCTTAGCAACTTATCCTCTTGAGAGGAGTTCAAATAAAAAGAAATGATAACTGGGTATGTATTTGCTTCTCCCAAGAATGTCCATCTCAAATGAATTGGAAGCTGTTTAAGTTCAGGGTTCGGTGGGCTCAATACGGAGGGCAATAGTTTAGGTTTCGGAGGGCCCAATTCTTCAATTTGGGGTCTATACCTAAAACCATTACCTTGCAATCTATAGGCATAGTCCACTAAATCGGCATCCAACTCATTCTTTTCTATCCCTAGGGTTTAGCATGCTTTCAAAGTGTCATCACACATTAATTCAGGAATAGATTCAAATGTGAGAAAATCAATTACATCTATCCGATAAGTGACCTCATCAAAAGAGGGACTCCTCAAAACTTTAAAAATATTAAACTCCTCTTTTTCATCACCTACCCGCAAAGTTAGCTTACCATCTGGGACATCAATCAATGCTCCACTAGTGGCTAGGAATGGTCTTCCTAAAATTATAGGAACCTGCATGTCAAACTTCATCTCAAGCATAACAAAATCAACTGGAATTATAAGCTTACCAACTTTCACCAGTAAATCCTCAACTATACTGATAGGATATCAAATTCATCTATCAGTAAGCTACAATGAAATTGTAGTTGGTTTGAGTTCACCAATTCCCAAACTGTTATATAGAGACAAGAGAATAAGTTTAATGCTTGCACCTAGGTCACATAAGCATTTAAAAATATTAGATTCGCCAAAGTCAAAAGGTATAGTGAAACTCCCTAGATCCTTTAACTTAGGGGGTAGTTTATTTTGTAAAATAGAACTACACTCCTCAGTTAGGGCTACTGTAGCGAAGTTGTCAAGCTTCTTTTTGTTGGAGATGATGTCCTTCAAAAACTTGGTGTACGCAGGCATCTCCACAAGAGCTTCTGTAAGAGGGATATTGATGTGGACTTTCTTGAAAAGGTCAAGAAACTTCTGGAATTTAGAATCATCAGTCCTCTTCTTTACCCTTTGGGGGTATGGTATGAGTGGTACAAAGGTAAAATCCGAACTCGATTGGGATTCTTTCTTTTGTGTGATTTCTTTTAGTTCCTCCCCTTCATCCACCTTTTCACCTTCCACATCCTGAGCTTCCTTCTTTTTAAGGACTACACCTTCTATAACCCTACCACTTCTTAGAACAACTGCCATGCAATCTTGTTTTGGATTCACTTGGGTATTGCTAAGCAGCTTCCCTTTTCCTCTTTCACTAACTTCTTTCGCCACTTGACTGATTTGCACTTCTAAGTTCCTAATAGCTGCTTGATTTGATTGAATATTCTGCTCCATTCTGTTCATTGCTTGAGAGCTGGCTTGGGTACTCTGGTCCATCTTGCCCATAAGTTAAGAAAACATATCCTCAAGCTGATCTACCTTTTTCTCCCATGGGGAAGGGAATTGTTGTGGTGCAGAAGATGAAGGGGCTGATTACTGCTGTGTTAATAGTGCTTGAAACCCTGGTGGTCCCATTGGTTTTGCCACCTCTTGATTTTTCCTTAAGAAATTCGGATGGAATTTCCAACCTTCATTGTAAGTGTTCGAGAAAGGATCAAGTCTCTGACCTTGTCTACCATTGTTCACATAGCTTACCTCTTCCTCTATCATTGTTGTCTCAATGTTCATACAACCCGCTACTGTATGCCCAAATCTCCCACAAAAAGTACAAGGATCTCTACTCGACTTGTTATCGTTCATTAATAAGTTCAACTTCTTATTAATCTCAGCAACTTGGTAGGCCATGTCAGATATGGAACCCACTTCATTTAGAGTAACAGCTTTGGTCCTAGTTACCTTACAAAGTGAGTTCTCTACAACTTTCTTGTAAATATTCCACAATTCTTAGTAACTCAAGTCACTAATATTCCCCCCAGCATTCAAATCCACCAGAGTTTGGTTATGATCGGTGAGACCATAGTAGAAAAACTGAGTTAATGAATACATATCAAATCCATGGTGCGGACATTGGTTAAAAATGTAACACCCCACTCCTGCAAGACCTAAACCCAACATCGATTGTAATATCCGAGTCCGTGCCCCGCGA
>JANITX010177687.1:0-12009 GCA_027564395.1 Erythroxylum ulei
CTTCTGGTATGTGAAAAACAAAATTGGCAACTACTATAAATGAAATTGTTTCTGAATAAAAGTGGGCCCAAAGTTACGATTATTGATTTTCACGTACGCTTGAAAAAAAAGTTTTATACTGAGTTTTTGACGAACTAAGTGATGTAGCACGCCACCCTCGCGTGGCACGGACTCGGATATCACCATCGATGTCGGGTTCATGTCATGCGGGAGTGGGGTGTTACATATTATGTATGGTATTACACCTTAAAAAAAATTCCATGTTTGTGATGTTTTTCTTCACTTCAAACTACTACTTTAAAATTCCTTAAACATTATATTATTACTTTTTTTTACTTTGGTAATGGTAGGGAATTGCAAGCATTAGATCACTTTCTATCTCTTTATGGTATTTCTCGTCTTATCTCCTCTCTATGTATACCTAAACATAATGGTCTCTCCAAACATAGACATTGGTATATTGTTGAAATTGGTCCTTTTTTACTCACTAATGCCTCACTTATACTCACATACTAAACTATGCCTATGTAATCATTGTGTATCTCATTAGTCACATGCTTACACTGACACTTTTTTCTCTTTTCCTTATGAATCTCTTTCCCCTCTCCAAAAAACTACACAACATTCCATATATTTAGTTGTTATGTATTTATTAGATACTCATTGACTAAAGCATATATCTCTTTGTTGATCCTTCAACATAAAAAATCCATACATCATATTACATAAAGTTTATGAAATATATCTTTCTATTCAAATCTATTGAACCCATATTAGTCTTCTAAATATAGAAGCACTCTCCCATTGATTTTCACCTACTACCTTTCTTCTTACTATGGTTATGTCACTTACTATATATTTGATGATCTTTCCCCCATGTTTGAATCCATTTTTAGTCAATCTTCCTTCATTCTTAATCAATTGTACATATATTGGAAACTCCACATTGCATAATTAAAGCCATACCAATTAGTTTACTGGAATGGTTTGATGACATTACTAATAGTCCAAATAACTAATCCTCACCTTGCTTACCACTCTTTTTAGAAGCCCTTCCTTCAAAATCACCCACCAATGCCCATAATATGGCAATTTGTTCTAAAAACCATATATATAAGCCGTTCAGAAAACTTAATCTTACTTCTTACATCACTTCAAACCATTAACTTGAGCCACACATAACTACCCAAGCCTTTAAATATAAAAACATTGCTTTAAGCTATATTTGAGGAGTATGATGCTATTTTGCGAAATAGAATATAAGAACTTGTCCCACCTAATTCTATATAAAATCTTACTGACAATAAATGAATTATAATAGGTATTTCTTTATTATTTTACTTAAAGATTTTTCAAAATTAAACGTTTACTTAAAGGGTTCTATTAAAAGGTACAAAGCATGACTAGTTACTATAGTGAATATCAACATCCTAATATTGATTATCATGATGCATTCAGTTTGGTTATCAAACCCATCACTATTCACTTGATTCTTAATCTTGTTGTGAATCGTGAGTGGTCTCTTTGTCAACTTGATATCAGTGCCTTTTTATAAGGTAATCTCTCTAAAGAAGTTCGCATGGCATAACTACCAAGTTTTCTTAATAATGATACTCCCGAATATGTCTATAAGTTTCATAAGGCTAATATGGTCTCAAATAAGCACCAAAGGCTTGGTTTCATGAAATACAACAATTTCATATGGCCTCTGTGTTTAGCAACTCTCATGCAGACATATCATTAGTTTTCTTTATCAATAATGGTAATCTAATCAATCTCCTTATTTATATTGATATCATAATTATTATTACACATAATGCCACTATAATTCAATAGTATATGTCTTTTTGACATATTAAAGATCTTGGTGAGGTGACCACTTTCTTGGTGTTGAAGTTACTAGTACTTCAATAGTTTATTTCTCTTTCAATAAAAGAATATCAGTAATATTCTCAATCATACAAATATGAATAGGGCCAAAATTGTCAACACTTCATTTGCTACTAAGATTATTCATTTGCCACTAAGATTAACACTTATAACTCGTTTTAGATCCACATTGACAAATCCCTTTAAGTATAGAACAATTGTAAATATTCTACATTACTTGTGCATCATTTGCCTTGATATTGCATATGATGTTAATAGGTTGTTTCAATTTATATATCGACCTAATATTGATTACTAGAATGATGTATAATGCTTACTTTGTTATTGTAGTGATGTCAAATTCTTCCTTTGTTATCTTTTTGGTATAACTAATCATGGTATTGCCTTGTGCCATCATATATATTTACCTTTTTATGCCTTTTTAAATATTGATTTGGTTAGTAATAAGAATGACTACAACTCCATCAATATTTATATTGATTATCTTGGTTGTAATCTCATAACTTATTCCTCTAAGAAATAACATGCAGTTTCATGCTCTTTGACTAAAGCAGAGTATCATTATGTCAATACTGTATTAGCTAAGTTAAGTTAGATTCATTTACTTCTAAACAAACTTGTGTTATGACAATGTTAGAACAAATCAGAACTATTCTAATCATTTATTCCATTCATGTATAAAATGTGTCGAAATTGATTATATTTCGTTGGGGATCAAGTAAATAGTGGAGCTTTATATGACACCTATATTTTCTCAAACAATTAGTTAGTCAATGTTTTACTTAAGTCTTTTACATATACTCATTTTCAATTTTTTGAAAACAAAGATTGAAATCTCCAAAAGAGTTCCTATTGAGGGCGTATATTCAAGAAATAAATTTATTAATTATTTAATTATAATCATCCTGTTAGTTCCTTATTAAGAATTGTTAAATAAATATGGATAGTAAATCATGTAGACTTAGTTAACTATTTGAATTTAGAATATTTGATTGACTATATAATTTTAACTTGTTCTTGTATATATACTCCTTATTTAATAAAATTAAGCCATTATTTCTAATCTTTTATGGTATCAAAGTCTCATTCTCAACCTATTTCTTTTTCTTTCTAATTTGCCTTAGTTACTTGGTTTCAACAAAAGTATATCATATAAATCTTCTCAATCGTGCAAATATAAATAGAGCCAAATATTTCACCACTTCACTTTCCATTAAGCTTAACACTTATAACTCATTCTAGATCCATATTGACAAATCGCTTTAAATATAGAACAATTGTCGACAATCTTCATTACTTTTGCGTCACTTGCCTTGGTATTGCATATGATGTTAATAAGCTAGCTCAGTTTATATATCGACTTAATATTGATTACCGGAATGATGTCAAATGCTTACTTTGCTATCTTTTTGGTATAACTAATCATGGTATTGCCTTGAGCCTTCACATATAATTACCTATTTATTCCTTTTTAGATGTTAAATTGGTCAGTAATAAGGATGACTACAACTCCATCAATGCTTATATTGTTTATCTTGGTTGTAATATAATATCTTATTCCTCTAAGAAATAACGTGCAGTTACATGCTGTTCGAGTAAAGCAGATTATCAATCCATTGTTATTGTATTAGCTGAGCTAAGTCATATTCTTTTACTTTTAAACAAGCTTATGTTATGACAATGTTAGAGCAAATCATATCTATTCTAGTCATATATTCCATTCACGTATAAAATGCATTACAATTGATTATATTTCAATAGGGATCAAGCACATAGTAGAGCTTTATATGACACCTATATTTTCTCAAACAATCAATTAGTCAATCTTTTAATTAAGTCTTTTACATATACTCATTTTCAATTTTTTGAAAACCAAGATTGAACTCTCCACAAGAGATATTTGATAAATCAATTTATTAATTATTTAGTTATGTAATCATCTTGTTAGTTACCTATTCAAATTTGTAAAATAAATTAAATTGATGGTAAATCATGTATACCTAGTTAACTATTTGTATTTATAATATTTGATTGACCATATAATTTTAATTTGTTCTTGTATATATACTCTTTATTCAATAGGATTAAACCATCATTTCTAATCTTTTATGGTATCAGAGTTGCATTCTTAACCTATTTCTTTTTCTTTCTGATTTGACTTACTTTCTTGGTGTTGAAGTTACCACTACTTCCAATAGTTTACTTATCTTTCAACAAAAATATATCATAAATCTTCTCTATCGTACAAATATAAATAGAGTCAAATATGTCACCCCTTCACTTAACATTAAGCTGAACACTTGCAACTCATTCTAGATCGATATTGACAAATCCCTTTAAATATGAGACAATTGTTGACAGTCTTCATTACCTGTGCTTCAGTTGCCTTGATATTGCATATGATGTTAATAAGTTATCTCAGTTTATATATCAACCTAATTTTGATTACTGGAATGATGTGAAATGCTTACTTTGCTATCCTTTTAGTATAACTAATTATGGTATTGCCTTGGGCCATCACAAATATTTACCTTCTCATGCCTTTTTAGATGCTAAATTGGTCGATAATAAGAATGACTACAACTCCATCAATGCTTATATTGTTTATCTTGGTGACAATCTAATATTTTATTCCTCTAAGAAATAACGTGCAGTTGCATTCTCTTTGACTAAAGTAGAGTATCATTTTGTCATTTTTGTATTAATTGAGTTAAGTTAGATTCATTTTCTTTTAAATTAATTTGTGTTATGACAATGTTAGAGCAAATCATAATGATTATAATCATAGATTCCATTCACGTATAATGCATGTTGTAATTGACTGTATTTCATTGGCAATCAAGTATATAATGGAGCTTTACATGACACCTATATTCGCTTAAGCAATTAATTAGTTGATGTTTTAATTGAGTCTCTTTCATGTACTGATTTTCAATTTTTAAAAAACCAAGATTGAAATCTCCACAAGAGCTCTATATTGAGGGTTTATATTAGAGAAATAAATTTATTAATTATTTGATTATATAATCATCTGTTTAGTTTCCTATTTAGATTTGTAAAATAAATTGAATTGACAATAAAACGTGTAGATTTAGTTAACTATTTGGATTTAGAATATTTAATAGACCATATAATTTTAACTTGTATTATAATCTTATTCAATAAAATTAAGCCATTATTTCTAATCTTTTATGGTATTAGAGTCGCATTCTTAACCTATTTCTTTTTCTTTCTTTTTTTTTTGTAATTCTCTAAGCTTTTCTTTAACTATAATGACTTATAAATAAACTTCTTCCAAATACTCATATCACCAATAACACTATTATCCTTTCCAACATTGGCCAATTTTTTTGGAGACCATCTCCTCTTTTTAGGCATGCTTCCAAAATGATCTTTTATGATAAAGGATATAAATGTATTGTTCCTCGTAATAATCGGCCTACATCACATCTATATCTTGGATACTTATAAAGATGTTGTACTAAAGGGCACATTGTCAAGCATTGCTCCATTTTTCAACTTGTCACCATCTAATCCTCACTAGCTTCATTGACAATAAGTTTACAATCTCGAGATACTACTTCTCCATGGCAATATTAAATTAGGAAGGATCAATAAATGGTATCAGAGCCACATCCTTAACTTGTTTCTTTCTCTTTCTTTTTTCTCATAATTCTCTAAGCTTTTATTTACTATAACGACTTTTAAAGAAACCCTTTCAAGTACTCATATCATCATTAAAAATATATAAAAACTACATAATTATCTTATTACAATTAATAGTTCAAATATCACAAAACTAACTGCTACCAACTTATCACATAGTTGCTCTAAATTCAAAGTCTTATTATAGGGATACAATCTCTAACTTTTTTAATAGTTCTCATCTCTATCCTACTCTAACCATCACCATTAATCATAACTCGATTCAAAATTTGGCCTATACAACATAAGTGCCATGATCATCTTCTCTTTAATGCGCCTATTGGTGTAATATCCACATTACCACCTCTGAAGAGAAACAGACCAATTTTGCCAATACCTGTGTTGATAACCCCATGGTCATATTAAACAAATCAAGGACGAATTGAAGAATTGTAGTTGAAAGCATGCATAAAGTACACATATTTCATATTAATTTTTTTAATGAAATGCTTATAATTATATATTTTGCGTTTTGTGGATTAGATTAGAGATTTTGATCAAAATATGCTTAAAAGTGAAATTTTAGTAAAGAAGGAACAAAGATGCAAATTTTGGAAAAGAGTGGAAGCCTATAGAAGAAAAGTTTCAAAAGAGGTCTATTTAAATTTCTGTCTTAAAATTCTCCCCTCATTTGTTTTATTTTGTTAACTGGCGAAAAGAGGTAAGCTTCATCAGCCCCTAAGAATTTACCTATACTCATCTCTATATACAATTAATTTATTATTAGAGAAGGAATATATTTTTTAGATTCGACACTTCTAATTAGTCATAAATTTATTACTCTCATTTGAAATTGTTTCTTAGTAAATTACGCTCTAGATGAGTAACGTATTTCCTTATGGTACAATTAAAATACATAATCTAAGCACCGATAGGTCTTTTAGGGAAAATGATCATTGTCTCAAACCTTTTTATGAGAGTTTTTACATTTATAATATTAAAGAAATCATCTTAGAATGCCCAACTTATAAGACTTGAGGAACCGTAATATCTAAGTAAAACGTTAAATAAAATTGCTAATTAGGAGGGAACTTTATATTTTTTCTTTTAAAAAATTTCTTTCATTTAAATTATGATTTTTATGTTTTTCATAGCTTAAATTACTCTATTTTGTTTTAAGAGTATAAAGCATTCTTAATAAATCATGGAAACCTTTACAAATGCAAAATTCATAAAAAGGGATGAAACATCCATAATCACTTTTTGAATAACGTGTGCTCATGCCTTACTTCCATATCACTGAACCTTTCTTAACTAAGACGTCATGTCTTACAATAAGATTGCGTCTTACTAAAAAAGACATAATGTGCAACTTTTATAATGAATAAATATAATCAATAATCAATAATCAACAGAACACTTATTTCTTTACCTTATCATCTTCTTTTCTTTTATAACCTTAAATTGTTTTTCTCCTCTAGTTGTTGCCTCTCCTATTATGCACCATTGACTCCTCTTCCTCTATTTGTTTCTGGTGCTGACACCTCACCCATTATTCACTGATGTCTCTCACAACATGGTGTTGTCTTTCATTATTGCTATGTTGTTACCATCTTACCATTGCTAAAGCTAATGCCTCTTGTTGTTGTTGGAGCTGTCATCTTCACTCTAAAGTTAGTGACTTCTTTCTCCTCTCATATGAATAATGGTTGAAAAGATGATGACAAACACTCTTTTGAGGAATCAAAAAGCTCATCTCCTCTGAATGCAACAAAAGGCCCAAACCAAAGCTAAAGCATAAATTCCCTCATTGGCTCCAACTAAATCTTTAGCATAAAAAACCATCAAATCACATACTATAATGTGTTTAGGGAAAGGTGAGCATATTTTACCTTCCTCGTAGTCAGATCTAAATGGACACCTTTAATTTTGAGAAAGAAGAGACAAATAAAGGTACTCAAGTGTTTGAAAACATCCCATCATTCCTTGTAAGTAAATTCATCACCTACTATGGATGCTTTGAACAATATAATTGTTATGCTTGAATTGATTGATGACATTAGGCAGCACAATTATTTTTCCATTTAAGGCCTTGCCTATATTGAGCTTGTGTATAAATTATATAATACTTTTTAAAAAAACTGAAATCTTATCTCCTTTGAATGCAACAAAAGGCCTAAGACAAAGCTAAAACATATGTTCCCTCATTAGCTCCAACTAATTCTCTAATACAAGTAAGCATCAAATCACATACTAGAATGCATTTAGGGAAAAGAAAGCATATTTTACCTCCCTTAGAGTTATATTTAAATGTGGACCTTCAATTTTGAGAAAGAAGTAGTAAAGAAAGGTACTCAAGTATTTGTAAATGGTCCATCATTTCTTGTAAATACATTCATCACCCTACTATAGATCCTTTAAACAATAGAACTATTGTGCTCGAGTTGATTAATCACATTGGGTGGCATACTTATTTTTTGATTCAATACCCTACCTATATTGAGTTTATGCGTGAATTCTACACTACTCTTTAGGGAATTGAAAACCTTACCACTGAATATAATAAGAACACTAAGCCAAAGTTAAAGCATAAGTTCTCTCTTCAACTCCAACTGAATCTCCAACATATGTAGGCACTAAATGGCATATTAGAACGTGTTTAGGGAAAGGCAAAGAGTTAGATTTGAATATGCACCTTCAATTACAAAGAAAGGTGCTAAACTATTTGTAAATGATCCATCATTCCCTATAAGTACATTTATCACCCACTATAGATGCTTTGAACATTAGAACTGTTGTGTTTGAATTGATTGATAACATTGGGTGGCACACTTTTTTTTCATTTAATACCTTGCTTATATTTAGCATGTGCATAAATTCTACACTACTTTTAAGTTTAATAGGCATGTTGACTTCACTTTGAATTCCCTTTCAATAGTGAATTTCAAATTGACGGGTAAGGAATTTAAACTTTTAATTACTGAGTTCAATCTTGCATTTGCTTTTATTATTAAAAAATATGCCACCACTGATGAATGTTTGGATAGTGCTAGTGATTATAGTATTAGATTTGAACCGGCTGCGTTTTACTTATAATTATCTATTGCTTGCTTTTATGACCTAAGTAAGTGAAAAGATACTTTAAAAAAAAAAACCTATCCTAAAATCCATTCACAATAGGTATGGCAATAGGTTGGGTTGGGCCCGAGCCTGAAGTCACTCGAGCTAAGGTCTGACCAGGGCAAGGATGACCAGCTCGAGTCTAGGCCTGACCCAGTCCTGCTCGACACAAAATTATTATTTTTTAAAAAAGTTCTCAAAACTACGTCATTTTTTTATGTTATCTATCGAGCTTTAGGCCAGGCAGGGCCCAGACAGTCCAGTTCCAAGCCTTGCCTGCCATCCCTAATTTATAGGTTTTTAGATTTTACGTTTTTAGGTAGGAAAAATTTTGCTACTGTGTTAAATAACACATTTTTTTATATGATGAACAAAGTTAGAGTGAATTTTAGCTTCACAATTTAATGTAGTCATGGTGAATCGTAATCTATTGATCCTAGGTTTTGTAATTACCCAACTAGCTATGCATAAAAATTTTATTGAAATTAATAAGAATACATTCCATATTTCCTATGAGATGTTGCCATTAGATATCCCTTTCTTGGATTTGATGGGTTTACTTGACAAGAAATGGTGTTTTGTTGATTTAGGACTAGTTTTGATTCAATTAGAAAGGATGTATTGCGATACTTTATAGGAAAATTTGGATCCATAACACCACATAACGTCATCCACTTCTACTATCCCTTATAATTCAAATCATGAATAAGTGGACAAGTTAAAGAGGCGCATCACTTCGATAGAAAAGAACTTGATGACCTTCTTCACTTTTGTACATAACACTCTACCCTCACCACCGAGTGTGAGGAGGTGTATCAATTATGCTCGACTTTTTTACGAAAAGTCTCACTTAATCTTATATTTATATTTTTTTAAAATTGTTAAGCATTGGTTTAGATGCATTGAGGACAATGTATGGAATAAGTATCGGGGGAGGAAAGGTTTAGTACTTAACTTTATTTGATGATTTTTCTCTTATTTTATATATGCTTTTACGAATTTATTTAAATTTGCACAAAAGAAAATCTTTGCAAGCATTCTTTAATTCTTATTTATTAATTTATCTCTTTAAAGGTCCCCCTTTTTTATATAGATTTGTGCTAAATGATTCAAATTTCCATGAATAATTGATTTATATTGAAATGCAATAGGATGACAAGCATGAATGGATAAGTTCTCTCCTATTACATGTTGAATAATTATTGTTTATGATTGATTTAGAGGAAAAGTGCAAAAGGATATAATGCATGTTAACTAACATTTTGAGCTTTTGAGCCTATGATCATTCATTATTTATGTTCTATTTTCTAAATTGAGTGATTATCACATGGTTTGATTTTTCTAAAAACTCACTTTGTTATGCATGTTGAGACTTATTGTTGGATTAGATGAGTTAAAATGATTACAACATTTAAGTTAACCATTTTGAATTCGTAAAAAGGACCTAGATTATATCTCCCCTAGTTAACCAATTTGAGCCGTAGTCTCTTTCTTCTTGCATTTGAACCATAATACAAGCCACATTTACTATTTTTTGTTTATTTTTCCTATAATTTTGAACCCTGCATTAAAGGATTATAAGAGCCTGCTTGTATGAGATTTAAAATATCATTATAAAAATTATAGTGAAGTGATTCAAGTTAAATACCTATTCCTCTATATATATGTATATATATTAACAAAAGGGGAAAAGAAGGTGATAATAAATCTCCTCCTTAATTAAAAAACAAAAAGAAAAATAAAGAGGAAGTTATCAGAAAAATCTTGCATAATCATAATTAAGTGACTTGAATCAAAAGAATTATGGAGCATTTTTTATCATGTGGATGGGTTTGTGTACTTCTTTGACTTTTGGACTCTTGCATTTGTTTCATTATTCGATGATGGAGATGTGATATATAAGCAAGTCTATGGCAAGAGTTTTTCTATGTTGATATGATAGATCCATTAATACCCTAAACGCTTTGAGTGCATAGAATGAAATCAATATTGTTAGGACGATTGCTTATTTGTGTAGTTTATGAGAATTAATATTATAAATTGGATTTCTTTGTTGTGTTTTAGTTTGGTAAGATGTGATGATTTAGGTTATGAAGGGATGAATTAAGAAACAAACGAGAAGTATATGGAAAGAGTTTGATGAGTCTAAACTATTATATGCTTGAGGACAAGCAATGAAGTGTAGGAGAATTTGATAGCATGCTTAAAGTACATATATTTCATATTAATTTCTTATGTTTTGATTGATAAAATTCTTGTAATTTTGGATTATAATTATATATTTTATGTTTTGTAGAGTATATTAGAGATTTGTATCAAAATGTGCTTAAATTTTGAAATTTGGCAAAGAGGAACAAAGATGCAAATTTTATAAAAGAATAAAAACCTGTAAAAAGAAAAGTTCCAAAAGATGTCTGAGCATAAGGCATGCCCACACCTTAGTTAATATGATATGACTACTCCATAATTTAATGTGATTAAATAGATTAACTCTTTTAAAGTAAGCGAGCTCTAGTTATTTCTGCTCCTATTTTTTCTATTTATTAGTTTTAATTAATATTACTTGCTTTAATAGGATGATCATAATGAAAATGAGATTCTTTAGATTTAGTACTGATGTTATCTTTTATCCCCTTTTTATGAAGATTATATATGAGTTTAGAATTATTTATGAGAAGGAGTTGTAAGAAGCAACTATTCATTTGTCTCTCTCTTCTCGTAGTTCATCTTAGTTTTTTTCTACGTTGTTAAGATAGTTTTTTACTTTTCTTTTATGTTATCTTTGAGAACTATTAACAATTGAATTCTTTGTTTTTTTTAATACAAAGCTTAATTGAAGTTTGATTCTTCAAAAGTTGCCAGATTTAATTGTTCTTTTTTACTCTTTTATTCTTTATTATTTATATATCTTCTGAGATTATAAAAATCATATATTATATGTTGCAACGATTATTCTAATAGTTAATGGCAAAATATCAAAGAAGGAAGGGAAAATGTGTTGTCAGAAATTGTTAACGATTATGACCAGTTTATTAAGGAATATAAAAGTTTATCTTTACATTAATAATCAATTCAAAGAATCAAAACTGAAATTTATATTTGGGGCTAGATGATTGTTGTTATTTTATTTCATTAAATTGCATTTTTCTTTTTATTTTTATTTTTTGTTTTTTCCTTTCTATTTCAATTTATTTCCTAAATTCTCCCTTTCTTTATTTTGTTTTGTTAACTTGGCAAATTTTATCAATCCTGGTTGGGTCGGTCGTGCTAGGCCCAAGTCCAACCCTTGGATGGCATGTGGGCCGATCGACCCATTCCCAAGATGATGCGCTAAGCCCGACAGGTATTCACTAT
>JANITX010177729.1:0-12005 GCA_027564395.1 Erythroxylum ulei
TTTAACACATACACATATCACTAATTTGCACAATTATGAAGTCATTTATGCTCATTCATGTATATTGAATATGTACAATGCATGTTCATGACAATTTCGGGTTCCTTATCATTATTCTTGTCACAAAACTTATTCACATATCAATACTCAATTGATCAATCCAGATTTGTCCAATAACATACTTTCAGGTCCACATTCCATGGTTATTCTCACCAGGAAAGCGAAGTAATTTGATAACACTTCCTTCTAGAAAATTGTTCTCCATTATCTTCAGTTTCTAATGACACCAAGATCATTTAATTTGGTTTAGTATTCCAAAGTTTATACTCCAAATGTTTCGAACTGTTCATAAACTAAATCAACATTCTGTAATCAACTTAAATTCAAACCTGGAATTCTAGAGACAAAATTAAAATTCGATCTCTTCAGAAAATTTGTATGCCTATGTCTCTAGTTTACTCCAAATCTAAAATCATTTCATTCGGATAACTACAGAACAAGATATTGTCAAAATACCGAAGCATGTTCAGTGATAATACTCCAGTCATAAAGTTCCAGAATTGTTCATCATTTTTGTTCCAATTAAATCAATCAATCTCTTCCAAATGATTTTATATGGCTATAATTTTTGGTCGAGATGAAGAACAATGTGCTATGAGTCAATTGGTTTAAGAATCAAGTCATTCGAACATCGGTTGAAGAAGTTGTAACAAAAATATCAGAGGATGTTCAGAAGCAAACTCTCTTCGGAAAAATGTTCAAAGTTGAGATCGTGCGTCTGCACGACTACAAGATCCACCTGCTCCTGCGAAGTCGCGATCGTGTTGAAGCACGATCATGCTTTTCAACTTTTTCAGCAATGTCGCGATCGTGCAGAAGCACGATCGTGCATCCTTCTTCTTCTTCTTCACCAAACTGCAATTTTCTTTCTCCTCCTTTTTTTTCCATTGTTTTCTAGATTTTTACATTCCAATCTTATTCAACTAACACATAAATCATATATACTTCTTCCCTTTTGGGTTCAACTCAACACAAATAAATCAAAATCTAAGATTCAAACTTAAACATCAAAAATTCGATTATCATACATGCAAATTTCAGTTTCTGCAATTTTTTTCTCTATCTACTTTCATCTGATACATATTTCCACCTTTCTACACTTTCATTTCATCAAAAACTTATCATTTTATCAACTTTCTACCATGACTTCAACAAATCTTCGTTTCATATCATTAAACTCATTTAAATTCATTTCTATTAACACTTCACATATTCCCTCATGAACAGTACCCATATACGTTTTTCTCTAAACCAGAACAAAGTATATATATATATTCCTACATCAACTTTCGTGAACTTTTTGCATATCAAAATAGAACCTATTTCATTCCAGACAATTTCTTATTTCACAAATCTTTCATCTGATTCATTCATCACTGAAACTATACTTCTTAAGCCACTCATGAATAAATTCAAGTACAAAGTCAACAACAGTAAAACATCATCAAAGTCACTTACTTGATTTAACAATAGTTCCAGCGATGAGAGGGAATCAATTTCACACAAAAAGAATAAAAATTTGCTATTCGGTGATGAATAACCAGAAGAGTGTTTTGGTGATTCCAGTGAAGAACAAACGAGGTACAGTAACCTTTCCTTACTCAAAGGAGACTACGTGGCTATATTGCATGTATTACATGTGTCACTGTTCCATACTGTCACATGTCACGATGCATGTAAGTCATTTGTCAATATTTAATCTGTCCATGTGCCAAACTAAAATTGGTCCAATTTCAACATTTTTTTCTATGTTAAAATACCCCAAATTTCCAAAAATGCACCAAAAATTTCGAAATACCCTAAATATACCAAAATTGCCAAATCACATTTTAACCGCATTAATAACTCAATTATACCCAAAAAATGTCAATGAATGCATTTATAGTCATATTAATGTGCAAAACTCATTATTCACGTGTATATGTACGCCATATTTTGCATAAGCATGAATTGTACTTTCTAATTTCTCAATAATTTCTCATATTCACTATTTAAGTCTTATCATGGGTAACGAGATGTTACAATTCTCCCCTCCTTAAAGAAATTTCGTCCTCAAAATTCTTATATGATTGATAAAAAAGGCAGAGGTATGATAAAAAAGGCAGGGGTATTATTTCCTCATATTTTCTTCCATTTCCCATTTAACTTCTTCATTCGAATAACTTCTTCCACTTGACTATAGTCAATGGAATCAATCAATTTTCTAGTTACTTATTCAGATATCACACAATCTTGTCTATTTCCTCAATATATTTCAGATTACTCAAAATTTTCACTTCTAGTGTCGACATTACATCTGGGTCGGATATCATTATTTCTTATCACACTCACATATCACACTTTATGCATTTAAGATGTCTTTTTTTGGTAATACAAACTCATATGTTAATGGTCCCATTCTTATAAGAATTTCATGTGGACCATTTTATGTCGGGCTTATCTTATACTTTTTCCACCCTATGCACACTTTGACAAGGTGATACTCTCAGAAATAGTTCATCTTTTGCTTGACAATTCACATCTCTTTAGTGTTAATACACTTAACTTATGTGTTTATCTCACTTTATTCCAAATCTTCGGTGTTGCTCCTCCTAATTCATTCATCTTTCTTAAGTCACTTAATTTCTAATACACACCAATTTCACTTATCATCATCATTTCCTATCACTTCTAGCCTTAAACTATTTGTAGGCCTTATTCATCCAAATATAAAGGTGGTCGACTCTTTCTGTTGTATAATACCTCATATGATATTTTAATGATATCACTGTGATATTGATTGTTATGCTTAAAGTCAATTAAAACTAAACATTGACTTCATGTTTTTATGAACTCTAAAATATAAGCTTTAAGCATATCTTCAACTGTTAAGATTGTTGGAAACAAATACGTGTAGTCACTTGTTTTTACATCCATATCCATCAAACATTATTTCGTCGTATTCCTACTAGGATGTATGGCATAAGTTGTTATTTCTGCTATCTCTAACAATCTTTTACTCAATCATCTTTATTGTGCACACAAACTTCATATTACAATCACAGGGTATTATTTTCCTATTTAAACTCAAAATTCGGATTCATTATCAACTTTCAATTTCCTCAATAAGATTCATAAATTTTGAATCCTCAATTTGAGCTTTGCTAATCTTTTCATACGAAACTGATTTTAAATTCATTAGCTAATAGTACTTTGATTTGCCCAAAAGTCAACTCAATATTATATGCTCTTCATTACACTAGATTTGGTAACCACAATATCTGAATTTGTGCTATTTCTTTATTAAATTTTTTGTTTAAGCATCAGATATGTACACTAGTTTTACACTGATAGTACTCAATTGTGCAATCATAGTCCTTCAATATTTCTATCCATTGTCTCAGTCTCGTATAAAATTCTTTCAAAATCAATAAGTACCTCAAACTTTATTGATTTGTATATTTATATATAAATCTGAAATGTTTCACTGAATAAATAGCGTCTCCAAGCTTTCAAAGCAATGGCTATTTCAAAAAATTTCAAATCATGTATCAGATATTCAACTCATGAGTCTTTAATTGTCTCTATGCATACAAAATCATTTTATTAAGTTGTAACAAATTGCATCTTAATCTCTGATGTGAAACATTTTCCAAATTCGTTATTTTTTGTTATGATCGAGTGCCTTTCAGATACAAATACAGATACAGATATAGATACAGATACAGATACAAATACTAGCCATTAGGCTCAGTCAGAAATAGAAATCACAGAGCAATACTCTACGTGTAGAATTTTGAGCTTAAAGCTCTTTTAGACTAACTACTCTGATCACAACACCTTCATCTGAACATGCATTATATAAAATGCATCAAATAACAGAATATGCCACGTATAGCTTTCATTTTTAATGCATAGAAAGAATTTCATATTCATTCAAAACTATAGATTTTCTTAAGTAATCAAAACATTCTTTTCAACTCTTCGAATACATTCAAGATACCATCTATGACCATAGTCATTATTTGATCCAAGCAAACTTAGATCGCGTTATTCTTTAATGCCATGATAATGTCGGGGGTATTGTTAATTCAAACAAATATTGCCAAAACTCTATATACCCATGATTAGTTCTTGTAATCCCTTAAGTAATTAATTCCTCAATAAAGTAATATTATCTAATGTTATTTTCAATTTCTCAATTGATTTATTTTCTCGAATGATTTTCTCCATTCATACGATTTCCTCTGATTTCACATTGACTTATTGCAATGTCGCACCATTCTTACTAGTTTCTCCATTCATTTCAATTTATTCACAAACTTAACTTCCTGTGTTGGTAACATATTCATCAAATCAAATTTGTATCCCCTGAACATATTTGCATATAATGTAATGTGAGCCTAAGTTCTCCTCACATTAGCAAGAGTGTCGCCTCAAATTCAAAAATCCAATCACACAATTGGATACTTTACATTAAACAAAATGAAGACACTCTCAGTAGCATATTCTACATCTTATGCTTGAGTCTTGGTTAGGAATAGAACTCCAATATTCTTTTAATTTATTCCATTTTCGTTTATTCTTAAAAGTAAACCATCTGATCTACTTAACCTTATTCGGTGTAATTTTTCTTCTAAAGAAGATTTCTTGCTACTATCAACTATATTGTTTATCTAATCCTTATCAATCAATTATTCCTATCATTGCTTATTAGATATTCTTAGTACCTTAAAAAGATCAATTTCAACTATTCATAATATCTCAATAAGATTAATTTATGTCATAACTTATATGATCAGAATATCCTTATAATAAAGATCAGTGAAGCATTAAGCAAATCCATTTACTCTTATACCTTGGTATATACCATCAAAATCATTACATCTTATCTCGAGATGTATTTAAGACAATTCACTAAATAATAACTTATGCTCAGGATACCTTAATCTCATTTCATTTAGGTCAATCCTTCTCGTTTTGCGCTTGTCCTCAGTCGTGGGGACTATGACTAACAAATATTCATATATCATATATTGCTTCCTATATCATCTCCACGTATATAATACTTATGTGCTCGATTCTTTCACTTGTCATGGTGAACCCATTAGTAAATATGTGCTCACAAAATAACAAATTAACTTAACTATGACAACTCTTACATATATCACTATCTTCATCCCTTCTTCCAATTACCATTATATCGTCATACATACATATGTTCACTATCAATTTGCAATTATAGATACATAATCATCCTGAAATTTCGTTATCAATTCCACTAACATATTCTTATAGTGAATCATAAATCTTGTCACATTAATCAATAACTAGTTCAGTTCCAAGTTCATCTTCTTAGGATCATAATAAAATTTTGTTTTTCATTTCATTATACTTGTATACTTTAATCTCATCATCTCCACTTATTTCTCTATTTTCCCCAACCAATCCACGATAATGTATTCACATCTATATCACATTCGGGGATATATTACCATAGTACAATATTGATGTCGTATTCCATAATACATCCACCAATACAATTACATTAAATCATTATTTGTCATATCTAACCATATACTATTTCCCATTTCTAAATATCCACAAACTTTCATTTTCTCACATTCAGACAAATCATTATTCTTCCCACTACTTCTATCAGTTCAAACTCTTAACAAATGCTTATGTATATGACTTATATAAATCCAACTCAAACTAGGGATCAGTTGCTACTACCTGCTATAACATGACTGAAATGCATGTAACTTGACACATATTTCAAAAAATGCCCATGTAAAATACTAGATCTAATGTAGCACCACACTTTCGCAAGACATATACCCGACATCCAAGGTAATATCCAAGTACGTACCCCGCAAGGGTGGCATGCTAGAATAGTCATTCAGTCAAAATTCATTACAAATTTTTATTTCTTTAAAACAATGTACAGGTATGTGGAAATCATTAATCAAATCGGGTCCACTTTATTTAAAAACATTTCCATTCACAAGTGTTACAATTATTTTACAAACATTAGAATTCAATAGCCATTTGGGCCCATTTTAGATACAAAACACTTGCAATCATAATTTCATTTCATTACCAAGTCATTCATATAAACTTTGTACAATTCTTGTGGAACATAATTCAAAAACAAAATCACTGAAAACATATGCAAATGCAAATTGATCCTGACCCTTAATCCATATCTGATCTCAGTAGCTATACTCCACTTAGCCTAACTGAATAATTCCTCTGAACCTAAAAAATATTGCAAATTTTGGGTGAGTTTTTGCAAACTCAGTGAGTGACCATCCTCGACGGCTCACTCAATCACATAACACACCACATCATATTTTCACATAATTTACATCACTACATTTAACGTATAGCATCACGTTCAAATTAGTCAAATTGATCATTTCAATCATTTAAAAATACACATATCACTTATAATGCAATGCACATGAGACTCACTTTCATTTATTACTTTGTTGTGATCGAGTGCCTTTCACATACGGATACAGATACTGGCCTATTTCAAAACATAACCTATTTCATTTTGGACAGTTTCTTATTTCACAAATCTTTCATCTGATTCATTCATCACCGAAACTACACTTCTCAAACCACGCATGAATAAATTCATGTACAAAGTCAACAACAATAAAACATCATCAAAGTCACTTACTTGATTCAACAATAGTTCTGCGCGATGAGAGGGAATCAATTTCACACAAAAAGAATAACAATTTGCTATTCGGTGATGAATAACCAGAAGAGTGTTTTAGTGATTCCAGTGAAGAACAAACGAGGTACAGTAACCTTTCCTTACTCAAATGAGACTACGTGGCTATATTGTATGTATTACATGTGTCATTGTTCCATACTGCCACATGTCATGATGCATGTAAGCCATTTGTCAATATTTAGTTAGTCCACGTGCTAGACTAAAATTGGTCCAATTTCAACATTTTTTCCTATTCTAAAATACCCCAAATTTCCAAAAATTCTAAAATACCCTAAATATATCAAAATTGCAAAATCACATTTTAATCGCATTAATAACTCAATTATGCCCGGAAAACGTCAATAAATGCATGTACAGTCATATTAATGTGCAAAACTCATTATTTACATGTATGTGTATGCCATATTTTGCATATGCATGAATTATACTTTCTAATTTCTCAATAATTTCTCATATTCACTATTCAAGTCTTATCATGGGTAATGGGATGTTACAATAGGCATTCAGGGCATCCCTTTCCTTTTCCATTAAGTCAACCTCTCCACGATTGGAGTTAAGCTAGTTTTGAATGCAGAATAGGTAGGTTTGGTATCATCAATGTTCTTTTGGGTGTCCCTATATTTCTAGTGAATGAGAAGCTTTAACTCTCTTTTCACTGTTTCTAATTTTTCTTAAAAACAAATGACATATGCCCCTAAGCTTATGAGATAGTACTTTTTGGATTGCCTTTTTAAACCATTGTACTTTTTCTAGGAAGTTATTAAATCGAACTTACTAGGAAGTTATGGAAATATAATTTACAAACATTGGATTGTCAAATAAGGAATAACTATTAGAAAAATTAATTAGCCATTCCTTACTGACTAGTCCTTAGTCAAGTTTGTTTTTAATACTCCATTCACTTATTTTTTGTTACAACATTTTAGAAAAATTGACTCCAAATTTCAAATCCATAATCCTTTAGATCATGATAGTACTTTTTCAAGATAGAGTTACCATTAGCTTTAGAAAAGTGAATGGTGCTATTAAAGTAACCCATGATTATCTAGTGGCTAATCATAAATGAGTGGATATTACTTAGGTTGCTTTATAGTTCTCTCCTCTAGAAGGCTAGGTTAGAGCCATATACTAGTGACATACTAAACCTAGCATTACTTTACAACAATTTTATTTCCATAAGCATTAGTTGATCTATTGTTAAGATAAAAGTGACTTGCATGTAGTTAGGACCAAAGCCACAACAATCCTCCTATTGTGATGAAATTGATGGTTAGAAAGTATGTCCTATTGTTTACTAATAATATTACGATGCTTAAGCTTGCCAGTCTTAATTTTGGATTCCAAAATGCTAATGAGTTTAGGTTTTATTGACTGCATATAATACCTTAAGGCTTGTTATTTTTTACGAAAATTAATTCTCTTAACATTTTGAGACAAGAAAAACATTAAGAATTGAGATGGCTCTTAAATCCCTTGATTCTTCCTTTCCTCACAATTTTGTTCCTACTAGCACTAGTAAAAGCTTCAACCAAAGGAGAATTTGGTTGGTTCAATTATAAATAAGGTTTGGAGCTTGAATATATTAGTTTAATGAATAGACAGTCCTCTTTATGAGTAGCATTCAGATTGAAGTAAGTATTAGACATAGGGATCACTACATCCTCATTACAAGGAACATCATTTCTATAAGTTGTAATAGGGTCACTGAGGTTAATCCCTACAAAATTTAAATTTCAGGACATTCCTTCCCTTCCTCCTGATTTCCAATATTAAAAATAGTTTGATCATACTATTTTGGAACATCTATGCTACTAGGATGGTTTTTACGATCCCTTATTTCAATTCCCATTAACTCTTAATAGTCCTCAATATTGAATTTCTTGTCTGTTGGTTGTCATCGCTTCCTTTGGTGTTCATTAAAAGGCCTCCAAAAATAGGAGACTTTGATTATGTCTTCCATCAGTGAGTCTCCTTCTAGACCACTTAAGATTAAGATGACATCTAGTAAGTCTATTTTAATCCTCGCATCACCAATCCTTTTCCTTATAGTTGTGTTTTTGCCTATTACAAATGAGCTTCCTAAAAAAGCTTGGTAGTGACTTAACCCTTTCATAAACTAATATTCCAAAAGAAAATTATGAAGATTGATCTAAATAAGGACTTTCTTCTCTTTGATTCTGTTTAGGTCTAAGCCAAGCTTCTGAAGTTGAAGGAAGATTGGGATATTGAAGATTTGTTAGGGATATTTCTCGAGAATTTTCTAAGCAAATGTCATCGAATTAAATGAAATAGGACAATATGATCTTCATTTAGGATGATTTCAGTAAGTCTAGCTTCCTTTTAAAGCTTGGTTGCTTATGCATAGACTTGAGGGAAAAAAGAACTTTTCTTTAAGAAAAATCCTACTAACGTTGCAAACCAGGCTTTTGCACTTTCTTGAAGCGCATCAATATGAGGAATAACTATGAACAAACCATCATAGGCAGTAGGAGGGTAAAAGTGAAGCTTGGATGAGGAGGAAAAGCAGCTGCAAAAGGAAAGGTAGAAGTATTAATAGTGTCAAGATCTATAAAGACAAAAGTTGGGCAAGAAGAATTCTATAGAGAAGGAGGAAAACATGGTATTGCTAGGATAAATGTTTTTCTTACTTTTTCACTATTCCAAAATTTGAGAAACTTAACTTGTGAAAAAATTACGTGTATAAATGAAAAAAAAAATTGAATTGTAACATTTGTACTAAAATTTATTTCCAACTAAATGTTTTAAAAATAATATTTAATAGAATCTTAACTCTCTATTAAGTTTTAATAATATTTTTAAACTTGAAATTATTTTATTTACTTTTGGATCTCCTAACAAATTTCCAAATAAATTCTCAAACCCTCTTCTTTTTGAATCCCTAATTATCCAAACACTCCTCTCAAGTGATAATATAGCTTAGGCATGTGTGCTTATTCAAATCTTTTATAATCTAGTATTGTTAATGGATTTTCCTTTTAGTTCATATGTCACTAGAAGAACATTATTATGAATACAAGAGAAGTTCATATTTGATAAAGGAATACATACTTCTTTTTAAATGAGTGTCTCATTAACCATAATGACACTAAAAAAGGCTATTGTTAGAAATCTAATTGTGATCAAATAAACATAATAAAAAATATCTTTTCTAATTTGTCTATCAGTTCTTTTAAATTGAATAATTTGAAAAACTCAAATCATAATTAAAATGTCAAATTGTACCTAATTTTAATACCTAAAAAAATTTCTTCTCGATTTATCAACTATAAGTCATTCACATGTCTAACTTCTAATAATATCTACATATCACAAAAAAGAACAAATTATTTTGAGAGAAAAAGATATAAGTCATAACTCCTTTATGTCTTTTTCTTATTTATAAAAAATATAATTATATTAAAGTCTAACTCTAATTGTAATTTTAAAAAATTAAATATTTCATATTTGATTCCTTAAGTTTTTTAAATTTTATAATTAAGTCCAACTTAATTTAATTAATTTTTAACTACTCTTTATATGTGATCTATTAAGTTCTTAATATGGTGGCAATGAATTATAAATTATAAACATAATTTATAATAGAAATATATAAATTAAAATTCTTTTTAATTTATCTTTATATTTCAATTAAATAATTTATAATCATAAATCATGATTGACATCATGTAATATGTAATGACCACCCAAATATTAAGAACATCAATGTGATTTGAATTAACCTATTTATGCATAATTCTAATATATAATTTAATTCTTTCATTGTTTAATGCTCTAATTGAAACTAGAATATAGAATTAGTGGTGACTCTTTTAAATCTAATTACGTTTTTTCTTACTAATTAGTAACTAATTTATAATTGATATTAAAAATACCTTTTGAATTCTTAATTAAACTTGGACAAATAATTCCTTTAATCACTACTAATCAAGAACAGTAGATCATTCTATCTAATTACTTTAGATTAACAAGTCCTTTATTGATTTACTCAACTATTTATTTATGGTTCATATTATATCCAAGTACTAACAACTGAACTATCATAAATAAAATAGGTCATAAGTAGCATCAAAATATAGTAATTCTTACATGCGAAACTTTGTAGACATATTAGTAATGTAATAGGTCATAAGTAGCATCAAAATATAGTAATTCTTACATGAGAAACTTTATAGACATATTAGTAATGTTCTATTTGTGATCCTTGTAATCAATCTAGTTTAGCAAGCTGATTCTCTAACAAGCACCTACATGTTTATTTAAGTGTCTCCATACTTCAATTTATGAGATCAATTATTTTTTTTCATAATAAAGAAACATAATGTGTGTTGCTGGAGAATTTTATCTGGGCTATTAGTGATGCAACTGCTACAAAGGCTAAGGTTAAGTGGAGGGATCTCTATCTTCCTAGGATGAAGGGGGGATGGGAATCATTCCGACAATAATTATAAACATGACATAGTTTAGTGGGAGGATTTGGAGAATCATATAAGACTAATAGTCTTTGTGGGGTGAAAATACACTTTATTAAGGCTATTAGCTTCTAGTGCATCAAGTCTACAAACTTTATGTCTTGCATTACGCTCTATATACTAAAAATCAAAGACAAAATCTGACCTTGTATAGAGATGATTATTGGCAATAAGGGCTCCATTTCTTTCTGGTTTGATTCTTGGAATGGCTCAACTCCTATGATCCACTTTCTAAATGCCACTTACTTGTGGAATATTGTGCCACTTAAAGCCACAATTAAGTAAGCCATGAAGTTACTCAGCATACCTCACTAGAACAATTCAGCAACTTCTCCAACTCCTCATGTAGGAAATTTATAAGGCCTCGAGCTCCCAAAATCACATGGAATAAGTTGCTATAATATCGTCAACTTCCCTTAAAGCCTTAACAATCATGTGGATAGCATTAAAAGGAAAGCTTGCTACTCTAAATCGGGTGAAGAGGTTCAAAAGCACCCTTTGCAAAACTGAGAGTGAAACTATCCAACACTTATTCTTTAAATTTCATATAACTCTCCATACTTAGACTGAGATCCTAAGTTTATATAATCACTTACCTTTATCCAACAAGTAAGTTGATCTTATTGAATGGTCTTCTAAATTCTATAAAAAAATGTTGGTTTATGCCCTTGCAGCCAATTTATGGTTGTACTTTAATTGTATAAAATTTGTTTTATTCAATAAAA
>JANITX010177831.1:0-11994 GCA_027564395.1 Erythroxylum ulei
GAATTAGAATAGATTTGTTAAAGATAAGAATGAGATTTTGTTTGGTTAAAAGATGAATTTTTGGGATAGGTATGATTTGTTTAAGAAGAATTTTATGAATTGAAATGTGCATGAGGATAAATTTCCAAAAGGGGAAATAATATGGATTGGTTTTGTTTTGAATAAGGTTGAATCAAGATGAAAGAATATTAAGAGAAAAAAAAATTTATACCGATTTTGGAATTGGATTAGTCTTAGGGTTCCAACGCGACGCTTTGTATGAATTTTCATTACCGGATGTCAGACATTTGTTTCGCTTCGATTGAACCATTTCTTTGTTTCGATTCGATTTCTTTACCGATTTAGTTTGCTTCGAAATCCATTCCAGCAATTTTCGTTTTCGTGTTCGCTTCCCGCTGTCGATTTCCGTTTCAGCTTTTCTGGTTGGGATCCGGTCCCGAGATCGGGTCCCAACATAAATAGTTTGGTTTTAACTCTACAAGGTTATTTTTTCCTGCTTTATTAGTTTTTTATCCTTAAGATTAACATAAAAGAGGGTTTGAATTCTTGATAGGTTATGCCTTGCTTAAAGAACAACTTGTTAAGTGTTAATATGTTCATTGTTATTGAGAATCTCTAACTCCTCCTTGATCTATTGGATTTTCCTTATATATAAAAATTGTTTATACCTTTGAAATTTAATACTTAATCCTTTAATAATGGCCTTTTTAAAGCCCTCTACCTCTATAAGAAAGTTATTATACCAAAAGGGAAAGAGAAGCCTTTGATGAAGGAATAAATTTTATAGACAAATTGATCAGTGATCAAAGAATTTAAGATTCATGAAAAAAATTTCCTACTAGGGTATTCAGAGATCTATGAGCATTAGAAATGGCTCTATCAAGCTTTTTTCTTAAAAATCAATGGCCCTTTTGCTTATTGCTCCATGTAATGTAATTACCCTCCATTTTGAGTTCAACCACCGACAGAAAACTAATGTAATAATTAAATTCTTTTGAGTGATTTCGTACGTAGTCCTTACATTCCATTTCTAAAGGGTGAGGCACACTATTTAAATCCCCTAAGATGATCCATGAAGAGTTAACTAAGGCACCAATACCATTAAGTTTATTCCAATGTCAACTCTATCGAAAGATTGGTTGGATTCATAAATAAAGGAGGCATTGAAAGAGCAATTCTCCTACTTCATCCTAACTTTAATATGGACAAGTTGGTCAGTACAAAATGAGCTTGTAATATCTACTCGATTATGGTCAGAAGAAACAATCACTTTATTATAAAACTAATACTCACCTACTTTCCCATATAGGGAGTAAGTGCAAAAGGGCCATCCTTAATCTATTTAAATTAAAGCTTTACAAGTGTTAACTTATAAAGGCTATCATCAAACATTCTTTTTCCAATATTAAGGTACTAGGAGGTCTCCATTACCATAAGAAGGAGGGGAGCTTTGGTTATCAATCTTTTCACCTTGATAAATTTTAGGGGATTCTTCATCCTTTTCTTTAGGGGTTGGTGAATTTTGTCCATTAGCTATCTCACACTCTTTATGCATCTTTTCTTATTAGCACCTCCCTATAGATTACAATCTTAAGGTATCCTGTTGCATCAATTCTTTATATTCACCTAAGAGGAAATTTTACAAGTTGGTTTTCGTACTCCTTTTTGCTTAGGTTTCTGGCTTCCAAAAATAGGAGATGTTGATTGCACCCTCAAATAAATTCTCATTCTCCTCTAGCCTTATCAAAAGGATTGTTTCAGGTAGTTCCTACTGAAGATTAAATTAAGTAGATAGCCTTTCATATCTAATTCTATTCATTTCTACTATATCTTTATTGAAAGATTAGTTTCTAACAAAGCTGGCCAAGTGGCTAAGGATCATTATAGTCTAATATTCTAGTAGAATATTGTAATTATTGATCTAGATGGGTATTTAGTTTTTCTTAAAGTTTTGAAATTGAATTCCTAGCCCCCACTTTTGGATGAAGATAGGTCTCAAGTTGATATGCTAAGGATTAGTTTCTAACACTTTTTGAGCTTAAGATGAGGAGGCAAACATAAACAAAAATTTATTATCCTTAATAACCAATACTTGATATTAATTGGTTAAATAATAGAAAGTTAAGGAGTTGTATAAGCCTAAAGAACTAAAGAAAACGTAGACAGAGAAACAGAAAGAGGAAGAGACAAAAAAGAAGTTTTTAAAGGAATTATCAATAGTCATCATAGGTGAAGAGTGTTATACCATCTAACAAACAAAACTACCTCAAATAATCAAAGATTCGTTGAGTTTTGTTATTCCTTATAATATTGGTAGTTTGTTAGTTGAAAGAGCACACAGTTAGAAAGAAGTATTAAGTTAATGCTATATAACCCTACTTTATTATAGCATATGACATATTTGAAAGATCTAAAGCCTTTGTTCCCAAAGAAGAGTGGAAGCAAGTCTTTAATTATATGTCTAAGATAAAAAGGCATAAGCAAAAGTCTAGTTAAAAGACTTCAAACGAAGTGCTTATTGGAAGATAATCCAACATTCTAACTTTAATTTAATTTTAATTTCTTAATTTTTATATTTATTAATGCTTATTTTATTTTAGGCAATTTTTTTTTGATTTTTTTACCTCACCAACCTTATATAGAATTAGGATAAATTTCTCTAACTTTACTACTTCTTATGATTGAGTTTATTATCTTATTTATTTGACATTAGAGCTAATTTTTCAGTGTGTGGATGGGTTGAAATTTCTAATATTTCTCTTTATTTTTGTGTTTTAACTAACTTGTTTTCTCCTTAGTTTGGTGTTTCGCATGTTTTAGGTTGCTACACTTAGTGGAGAAAATTAGGGATTTTGTACCACAAGAGTTCTTGGAGATATTTGGCACGTATCTTAGCTTCCATCGTCCTCCAACTACGTAATTTTGTTTGATTTCATAGTAGTGGTACACTAGACATGAGAAATTGAAGCTTAAGTTAGGTGACCATTTTGATTGATTTTATTGCTATTAGGGAATGGTGAAGAACATTGACTTCAGATTCTAGATTTTATGTTAATTATGAAATAGTGTACTTCATATTATAGGGTTTTATTATTTTTTAGAGTATTGTGGAAGTTGGTGATTTTGTATGTGCTTACAGAGTAAATAGTGTGAAATTGTAGTAAAGTGTTAGCTTGTTTAGATTCCTAAGGTATGGCTCCTAAATTAAAACTGGTGCCTAAGAGAAAGAGGATCCATTGTATTTCTTCTTCATTACCACCTCCTTTAGAGGAAATCCTTTTAGTAGCTATGAAAAAAAATAGTATGATAAGAGATGTAATAATAACATGGTGATTGAAAAGATCATAGTGCTAACATAAAGAGGACCTTCATGTTTAGAATTTTTTAGTAGTTTGAGAACGGAAAAGTTGTTAAATCTTTAGGGGGTTACTACGTGGTGTTGGTAAGGGAATTAGATGCCAACATTACTGATAAACCTATGCCCAAACCAATTAAGTTACATTCTTATGTCTTCTTTAAGATTGTAGTTTCTAAAGAAGTTATCAAAGAGTATCTTAGTATGCCATCAGAGGGTAAGAGGCTGATTTTTTATAATGGGAGGCCATTAGGTTATGATGGTTTGAGTTAGAGGGAAGCATTAATGTGGTTAAAGATGAAGACTATTTTTCTGATATATCTCTTTTATAATTGTTTGGGTTAGGCTTCAATGGTCAAAATATTACCCTTCATAATGCACTTTATAAGCAATGTAGTTCAATATAGGTTACAAGATAAGAATTTTATGTTCTAGGTATTAATTAGCCATCTATTGAAGAAGTAGAGGAGGGCAAGTTGATGATGGCGAAGAGACTAAAGAGGAAGGATAAAAAATCAAGGTAGCTGCTAGGCCACATAGGATAATGATACAATAGTTGGCACTATCTATTGAAATTCTTTGAGAAGGAATTATGGGTTGTTCATAACAAAATAGATATAAAGTGGACCTATCTTTACAGTACTTACCACCTCCTTAGTGAATCTGGTATCCACAACTCATTCATACATGTAATTGAGTTTATTTTTTTAAGAATGTTTGGATTGTGCAATGATTTATCTAACTTTTATTTGTTTATTTTTGTTTAATGTGAAGATATTGGTAATTTGAATACGATATAGATGTGTTTTCTTATTCTTACAAGGAACATATATAAAAGGGACATCTTATGTAAGGCAATTCAATCTTTCATGTAGGTGATATATTTTAACTCTATCATGTTCCTATTAAAAAAAAAGTTGTAACTAGTGTTTCCTTTTGGAAATTAATACAATTTTCAATTTCCAAAAAAAATATGGATGTATTTTCTTAACTTTATGCCATTATAGATTTTGATTTTGATTTTTTTTGTGCAGCTAAGTAAAGTTAAGTAATTCATGAAATAATTTCTCTTTTAACTACCAAGGTTTTCAGGGAGTTTTTGTTGCTTTTTTTACTTTCTTATTTTTAAAAAATATTATTAATAATATGGTTCAAAGTTTGGGATGTGGAATTGAGATTTATCTAATTGCATTTTAATTTTTCAAAATTTTTAAAATTTTCAATTATCTTTTTTTATTAGGTTCTCATTAATTACATTAGGTTAATAACATAAGATTATACGTAATTCTTAGCTAAGTGATTGGAATGCAAACTTGACTTATGCATGCTAGGAAACTAAATTTATTAAGTGATGATACTTTAATTTGACTTAAGTATCTCATGAGAGTTTGAGCCTACATACAATATCTTTTATTTTGAATGTGGATATTTTCTTTTATTTTGTATTTCTAGAAATTTCATTTCATCCTTTTGAGATTACATGTAAGATATGTATAAGCATTAAGATGAGAAGAGTGCTTTAGGTTTATGTTTGATTCAAATTGCCTACTACTTATAAAATAACACATTAGTGAACCCCTCTGAACCATATATGAACTTTTAGCATTTTTCTTTCTATCCCTTTCCAAAAAAGACCTTGAAACAAAAAAGAAAAAAAAGTTATGGCAATCTAATTCTTGATTAATAGAGCTTTTGCTTCGATTTTGAGATTATTAGGTATGGAATATAAATAATTAAGTGAAGGGGAGATGGTAATATCTATTAAAAGGAAATGTTAAAATGGGGAAATTTAATACCAATTCAAATACAAAGAAATAAAAAAATAAATAATAAAGAAAAGGTTGAAGTTCAATTTGCATAATATTCATGCATTTAAAAAGAATTGTTTCAAAGATATAAGGAGTTATTCGAGTAATGCATTAATATTTCGCTTTTTTTCTTGCTTTACTAATTATGAATATTTTGTTTTTCAATATTCCCTTCTTTTGCTCATATAATTATCACTTTAGCCCTATTACAACTAATTCCGAGCCCTTTTTTTCTTCTTGTATATATCTATTGAAGTAGTGGAGATTAGATGGTTTTCAAACCTATAGTAAGTCCAATTTCATAAGAAGACTATTAGTGTACCTTCTTTAAAATTTAAACATGTGTGAATGAGTGATACCTTATGAGAAAAAGACAAGTTAAAGCATTTGAGCTTAATAAGGGAGGTAGAATAGTGCTTGCACAATTTTGTTATATAGTGGTTTACTTAAGAATTGTTATATATTTAATTTTTATAATCCAATTAAAGGTTGGGATTTATATATTTTGGATTATTAACTATTAATCTAATTAATGTATGTAGGTTGATATTTGTGGGTATCATTTTAGTAAACCCTTAGCAAACTATAACACTTCCACTAGAAACACCGTGGAGTTAAAAGCTTGTGGTATATACTAAATGATAGTATACACCCACAAAAGTGGAATTGTTTCTTGTTTTAGTTAGCTGGCTCAGTTATTTGGTGTTTATTATTATCAATTGTGTAGGACAAGCAATGAGTTAAGTCTGGGGAAATTTGATAAGGCTATATTTTGTTGTTTTAGTTAGCTGGTTTAGTTAGATTTATTATTATCAATTGTATAGGAGAAGAAATGAGTTAAGTATGGGAAAATTCGATAAGGATATATTTTTCTAACAAGCATTCTAAGAAAAGTAATTATTGACTAAGCCTAAAAGAAAAGAAATACAAGTATTCACAGTTTTATTCTTATAAACAAACATTAAAGTAGACTTTTGTTAAGCCCATTAATAAATGTTCAAAATCTTTATTTGGATTTAGCCTAAATGCTTTGAGAATGTTGATCATCTTGAAATGGACCTCCTAACCCACGTAATAAAATATAAGATTAGTTAATACTCTTTATAGAGCCCAAATCAATGAAATGAATTTAGCCATAACTTTATGAAGTCCCAAACCCAAAAATGATGTCTCAAAATTTTGAAATGGGACTCAAATGAAGAATAATAATTTAACTAATAAGGGAAACTTAAATTAATTAAAGCACAAGTCCACAAACATAGACAAAAATTAATTCAAATCTCAAAATAAGTGAAATATATACCTCATAAAGAATATAAAATAATATTTACAGAACCTTAATTTCTTTGAAATCTAAAACTAATTTAAAGACCAATTCATCCTTAGTTCTAGAAATAAGGAATGAAGATAAAAAAAGAGAAAAAAATAATTACTAGATTTATTAGCCATTTTAGTAATTGCAATTAAGATTACCAGCTTTTCCTATTAACAAAATTGATTTTTTAAGTATTATATTCACCATTTATAAGATAACCTAATAAGCTTAGAAACATAATGATGCATCTAGAAAGAAAAGGAATAAACATAGGGAAAAAAATGGGTTAAACTTCAAAACCTAGAATACAAAGGGAAGAATATCATCCAATAATTAATATGTCAAACCCATTTAATCATTAGTCTTTAAGAAAAAATGGGTTAAAAACATCAAAAACTAGAATACAAAGGGAAGAATGTCATCCAATAATTAACATGTCAAACCCATTTAATCATCAATCATTAAAACTAACTAAGTTGAAATATTAAAAAAGAAAAGAAAAGAGGGATAATAATAAATGAATAAAAAATAGAAATATGAAAATGTTGCAAATCAAACAAGTTGAAAATGAAAAATAATGATACCCTTTTGAAGCTATTCCCTTTTAGTATTCATCTTTAATCAATGTTTCATTATAAAAAGAAAATAAAATGAAAAATGAAGAAAAATAAATAGAAGAATAGAACTAGGAATATGATGATATGCCATACCTTTCACCCTTAAAGTAATGATTTAACCTCTCTATATAACTATGAACTCTCTAAAATGCATGAAAGTCTAGTGATGGAGGTTTCTTTTGTAATTTATATAAAGAAGAAAAGAAAATAGGTGTGCAAATCATAATGAAGAAAAGAGAGGATAGTGATGATTGGTTATGAGGATGATGGGTATGGCAGCTAGGGTTTGATGAGTAGAAGTAAGAACTAAGTTTGGTGTAAGAATGGAAAAAATGACCTAACTTAGTCTATTCTAACTTAAGTTAATAGGCTTGGCCCTTATTGATTGGACTTTAAGAAAAGTTTAATATTTTTATAAAAATTTTAAGCTTAAACCTAGGCATATGCTTGGGCTTAATGGCTCAATCTAGCCTAAAGTCTGCCCCTCATAATATATTTAAAACAAATTTATTTTGTTGATGTAATAAAATGACATTATTTTGTTTATAGATGGGTATAAAATCTTATACCTATCCATCTGCAACTCACCTTCTCTTTACCCTGAATCCGTGCTTTTCTCTATCTCCCTAATTTGTTTGCCTATTCATTGCTCTCCTGCTCATTGATTCTCTCTATCAACCTAAATCACTTGCCTAGTTACCTGGTCACTCCTCTCCTACTCACAATGGAAAATAATCTTGATCTTTTTGAAGAACTTTCTCCCTATACTTCCTTTCCCTTATAATATGCTTCTTAAATAAAAGTTAAATTAGAATATGCTCATTTCCAAGTTATACTCCTATTGAAATTACTTTTTCATAAACATTATCATTTGTTATCATCACCATTTGCTTATTAATAAAAGTTTGAAGTCATCCTTTAGATTTTCTACATTTGTGGAAAATATTCTTGTCCTTTTATGGTTACAGAATTGTAATGTTTTAATAGTTTATGTTAACTTTGATGTTCAAACTTAACCCATTTATGTAAGAGATTGCTTTATTATTTTTTAATTGATTTATGAGATAACTATGGATAATTTTGTTTTTAGATTTTACCATCTATTCTTATGTATTCCCCAATTCAAAATCTATTAGATGATAACGGAAATTTTTTTAAAAAAAATTTACCATCCATCCTTGTGTCTTCTTGCACTAATTTTCAGTTTATGTGACAATGTTGGCTTACACTAACCCCAATTTAGAAAGCTCTCTCTGCCTAATCATCGTTTTCTCCATTTATAAATTGTAAGATTTAGTAGGAATCCACAAAAATCCTCTTTTCCATAAAAGAATTTTCAATCCTAACAGTAGGCTTTAGGCTGTTCAAACTTGATTAGGCATGAGAGTGGGCCAAATGGTTCAAGTCTAATTAAATTTTAGGTCATATAAAGCTTGATTATGCTTGTGCTTGGGTTAAATTGCTTTGACTTGTTCGATTATCAGTCTGAAGTCAAAATAATCAAGTTGGCTTAAGGCTATAGGTGACCCAAGTTTGGACCAACCCATTTCTAATCCTACTTTGGTATATAGGTGGTGAGTGTGACAGCTAGAGCTTGATAAGTAGGAGGAAGTGAAATGGTTGGAAAATTATTTTTTGAAAGGTAAAAGCATTTTGAAGGTGTAAAAAAGTCACTTAAACTCTTGGTTTCTAACATAACTCCAGCAGCTTAGAGGTCATACTAAGGCTGATTTTTTTTGCAAAGTAGGGAATGGTTAGAAAGCTACTATATGGTATGATAATTACACAGGCTATGGTCAATTAAACCATAAAATTGGATGCTCAGCAGCTAGATCTCTTGGTCCTTTAGATGAATAAATCTTTAAATTGATACAAAACAATAATTAGGTTCTTCCTCAAGCTTTGTTGAATTATAAACCTACCCACTTACCAAATATATATTATTATGATAGGTTCTATTGGAAAGGAAAGATAATTTCTAATCTCTCCAACAAGGATACCAGGAATTTGATGCAACCACTTAACACTAAGTTGCATTAGTACAACATTGTCTTTTGTGGCTTATAATGAAAAATAAAGTAAGTACTATGGATATGCTCAATTTCCTGCTAGTAGATAGAATTTGTGTCTTATGCAAGGATTGTGAGAAAACTAGGGATAAATTGTTTTTTTATTGTTCCCTTGCATCTCGAGTTTAGAAAGAGATCAAAAGTTACTATCAATAGGATCTCACAAGAGATTCACTCTCAGAAGTTATTCAATGGTTAGTGGATCATGTTAGGAACTAGTATGACAACTTGGAGATTTATTTCATTGCCTTAGGGTCCTCTATCCATGGGACTTGGAATGAAAGGAATAACAGGAGATTCAAAAAAAAATTTGCTACATAGAAGGAGACAATAGCAGAGATCATACATACCATTAAGGAGACCCTTTATTTAAGATCTAATTTATTGGAATTTTAGTGTCTAGCATCTTAATTATTGTAATTTGTAACTCTAAAAGGAAGCTCTCCAATTCTTACTAGAGCTTAGGATCTTCCTATTGGACTAATTGTAATCCTTTATATTGTTATTTAATAACATTTCTTTAATTTTTCAAAAGAAAAATAGGAGGAAGAACTAAGTTTGGTGTATGGGAACAAAGAGACAAAGAGAAGAGAGGCTTCTAAGTTTTCTTATTTTCTTTCTTTTCCTCTTATACGTCGACTACACCTTTGAAATTGTCTAGGTTTATAATTTTGTATAGTTAAATGAAATTACCAAAAGGTGCTTAATGATCAAAATGCCTTGATTCAAAATGTAGATCTAAGAGATAACAAAATATTAGTTATTCTCTCATTTGTTTCCTTATCCCAACCTATTTTAGTTGTTATTAACTAATCAAAAAAGTGTACTATTAGTTTCCTTCTGCTATATATTTTAGTAAGAAACCACACAAAATTCTCTAATCATTTTAATATTCCCACTCTATTTTATGTATTTATCCAAAATTCTTTCAAATAAAAAATTTCATGATAGTCTTAATTAACCAAAAATTAAAATAATGTAAGGAAAAATTATAGGAATTTTCTATTAAGCCTCTGTCTAGCTTTTATGTTTCTACCCCCAAAATTTTCTTTTTGGAAACTTAACTCCCCCTTCTGGTTTGTTGCCTTCTAAATGTAGACCTTAAGTGTCCTACATTATGAGGTTTCTACCCCAATGGAAGGCCACTCTATGGCCTTGCATTCAAGGAAGGAGGTTAGTGTTGCATTATCTACTCAAGATTTGTCTTAGGAGGATTTTCCAAAACTCAGCCGAAGTACAAATGTTACAAATTCTGGAGAGACTCTAGTTCAATTGAGACTTTATGAGAATGTAAAGAATGACAAACTTCTTGCTGCAAACAACCTATTAGAGCATGGAAGAATAGATTGAACATTCAATACAATAAAGGCAAGTTGAAACTTTTTCAGGATGTGATGAAAGATAGAGTACTTTCTCCTCCTATAGAGCTTTTTATAGCTGCAATAAATATTTGGTCCACAGTCGTGGTAGGCTTCTTCCAAAGTAGAAGGCCTACATTCCTATTACTTCATGTATGGGTAATAACAAGATGGAGCAGGAAAGGGTTAGAAAAAAATGTTAATGGAAGATGGATCTTTTTTGTTCAAATTCAGTCTAAAAACTTATTTAAACGAAATTTTAGAGCAAGGCCTTGACATGTAGGAGGACAACCAATGTTTATCTAGAAATGAAAGTCTATAACTAATTGTGACAGAGGTAATATCGACATCTTTTCCATCTGGATTAACTTCCACAATGTTCCCTTAGAATTCTGGATAATTGAGGGATTAAGCTTTCTTGCTAGCTCCTTAGGAAAGCTAATATGAATAAACTCATAAATAGCCAATATAGAGAGGATTTGTTTTGTAAAAATATATGTTGAATTCAAGAAGAATTTTGACTCACCTGAGAGAATTATAGGATGGAAATTCGGAAAGGATTGAGATTTATTAATGATTGATATCCCCATAAATTATCTATATAAGCCTAATTATGTTAGTCGAAAATGGAAATCCACAAGGAAAGTCTTCAAGACAGGATGGCACAATGAGCTAATAAGTCTAGACATTCCTAAAAATATCTAAAAATATCACCTTTATAGAACAAAGGCAGAAGTCATAAAAATGCACCCTTATAAACTAAGGGTGGAAAAGAAGAACTAAACTGACAGACACAACACCACCTATGTTAGTGACGGACACCCCCAAACACTGCCATACACATTAGGACGTACTCTAATCGATATAATGGTATGTATAAAGACCCAACGGCATACTATAGGCTAAATCACAATTAATACATAAGCGGCCCGCATTTCAATACCAATTCAAAACATATTCAAAATCCATTTCTATGCTAATTTAAAACATATGCAAATTTCAATTCAATGCCAATTCAAATCATGTGTACATCTCATTACTTTCCAAGTGTATCTAAAACTCAATTCAGTACTAAATCAAAGCATATGTAAACCTCATGAAAATTAACTTTTAAAATCAAGTAGTAGCACCAATGGAATTATTCATAAACATACTTTTCATAGTAAGGTAAAAACCATCTTAACAAATCAATTTAAATACAAACTCACTACTTTTTGTTTTTTGTTAGCCACCCTAACGTGCTCGGTGCTTTTCCTTTAATAATCCCATGTCTACGGTGACGAGAAAACTTTATTGTCTTAGTCAGGTATGAGGGAGACCCCTGAACGGTTTCTAAAACCTACCAAGTACATCTATAACTTACCACCTTGTTTTACAAATTTTATGACAAATGGCTTTGTTGGCCCCCAAATTCTTTTCTCATTGAATAAGTATGATTTAAATGAATTATGAGATTTGATGGATTAATTGAG
>JANITX010177859.1:0-11988 GCA_027564395.1 Erythroxylum ulei
TAACTAACCAAACAAGAAAAGAAATTAATCACAAATAAAAATAAAATAAAACACATAAATTCAGAAAAGAAAAGGATATTAATCCCTAGCAACGACACCAAAATTGGTAGCGTGTTGTAACAATATACAAAAAAACTAAACCTACAACTATAGCTACAATTATAGCAGTGGCAAGTTTAGGTCGATTCTACAGAGATTTATTCTAATTACTTTCCTAAATTATAAATATAAGTAAAACATGGGATTTTTGAAATATCTTGTTATCCATGTTAAGGTTAAAATAGTAAATATGAAAGATTACTGAGAGATTAGAAAACACATTTCATGTTCATGCATTATATGATATATACATACACGTAAATATTGAACTTTTGCATATGAAAATAATTATACATGCATTCATTCATAATTCCGGGTATAATTGAATTGTGATGAGATATTATTGAGAATTGAGAAATTGTTGTTGAATTAAGGAAATTATATGGTGAGTGTATTTGTTAATTTTGAATTTTGCTTAATTTTAGGAACAATTTTTGAAAAGATTGAATGTTATTAGATTAGGAAAATGCTGCTTGGAGAGTAAAATGATGGATGAAAATAGAAATAAGAAACCAAATGATATTGGAAAATTTTGAAAATGATTTTTGAAAATTTGAAGATGACTTTAGAATTTGTCAGAAAATATTATTGGGAGATTTTGGTGATAATTAGAATGAAAAAATGGGAGTTATGGAACTAGTCTAATAGGAACTAGTTAGTTGGAAAAACTAACTAAGGCCTTAGGAATATGACAAGTGTTTAGTCTAAGTTAAGTTTCCTTAACTTTGAAAGACAAGTTACTGTGTCTGTCTTCACCTTCCTTCGTAGCTTCTTCTTCAAAGTTTCTTCCTTTACATAAAGTTTTTCATCAAATCTTCACTAAAGAGAAACTTTGTTCTCATCAGTCCATTTGCTACTCCCAACGTCGGTTTTCCTTCATTTCCTTAAGAAAAACTGAAACTTGCTAACCCCTACAATAGTGTACATAAGTTGCAGGAGGTTTAAAGATTTTGAGATTCTACAAGTTTTAGAGGTTTATCAAGTAAGTAACTTGTTAATCCTTTAGAGTTGTTGTTTTCTGAAACAAAAATGGTGATTAGTGGACATTTCATACTCATACGAAAACTGGACATTTTTATGAAAATCGTGTATGGAGTGAAAATGTGCATTTGTTGGTTTTTCATATTTGATGACCATTATTTTATAAGTTAGCATAGAAATGATTTTGGGAGTGAAAGAACATAGAAAACGTTTTTAACTAGGTGGAGAAACTTTGTGAAGAAAACAGAAGTGAGAACTTTGTTTTTACTCTGTGTGTGTGTGTGTGTATGCATACGTGAGTTTTGAGTATTTTTAGAGAAGATAAAAGAATGAATTTTAGAGTTGAAGAATAGTTATAAGATGATGTTTTGAGATGAGAATGAATGTTTTAAAATGAAAGTTTGAGGAAGAAATGAAGAAAAATGCAGAAGTAGAATGTGCAGAAAAATGAGAGTGAAACAGTGCAAAAAATGTGAAGGTGATATGTGTGGATGGATGTTTCTGTTTTGATGATTTTATTTTAAACTTGGATTTTGGATTTTTGTTTATGAATTTTGAGTATAATAAGAGTTGAAAGTGAAAAGAAAATGAGAGTAGAATCAAATTAGAAATGTTAGAAAGAGAAAAAGGAAAGAAGATGAACAAATGCAAAAACATGAAGGCATGCGTGGAGAATTTCTGATTTTGATATTGATGTTAATTCCTTGTTTTTAATCTGTTTGTGAATGATTTTTGTTGCATGGAAGTCGAAAAAGTAGTAGAGATTAGTTTCAAAGAAAAGTAAGAATTTAAGAAAGAAGAAGAAATCGCAGAAGTTCTGTAGGAGAAGACACAATCACGTTTTTGGAAAAGAAAGAATTAAAGCGCGATCGTTCTGAAGCACGATCATGACTTTTGTGAGGTGAGTGAAAACTAGCGATCGTGTTCATGCACAATCGCGATTTTTGAAATCCATCGCAAACTCGCAATCGTGCAGATACACGATCGCGACTTTGTTGGCTGGAAAAATATGCCAACACCTTTTGATCTTTTAGCCATATCTTGCTTTCCCGATCTCCAAATGATATGAGACTTGAACCATTAGATTCGAAACACGTTGATCTACATCTCTACCAAAATTTATAGCCATCTGAAATCATTTGGGAGAGATTGAGTAATAAATGTGGGACGAAAATGATGAGAAGTTTTGGAAAACTGATGAATGAGTATTTTCATTAAACATGCTTCGGTATTTTGAAGATTTCTTGTTCTGTAGCTATCCGATTAGAATGATTTTTGATTTGGAGTGAACTAGAGACATAGGAATACAAATTTTATGAAGAGATTGAATTTTATTTTGTCTCTAGAATTCCATATTTTGAATTAAAGTTGATTACAAAATTCAGTTTTTGTTTATGAACAATCAGAAATGTTTGGGGTATAACTTTCAGATTTCTGAGCCAAATTGAATAATTTTGGTATCATTAGAAACTTAAGAGATACGAGATCAATTTTCTAGAAGAAAGTATTGCTAAATGACTTCATTTGCATTGTCTAAATGATCTAAAACAATAGACCTGAAAGAGTTGTGTTTGGAAAAAATTCTGGAAATTTGTAAATGGTGTGCACGACCGTGCGTTAAGTTCGCACAGCCGTGACTTTTTAATATGCACGGGTGCACGGCCGTGCAACGTGATTCTTTTTTTATTGGCTTAAACAACTCAATAAATGCATCCTTCCTTCTTTTGCTTATAACCACTTCTCTAGACATCCGAATAAAGTAGGATTAAGGATTCTAATGATTTTATTGAGGTATAAATCATAAGTATAAATGATACTTAAGTGAGATTGGAAATATGGATGTAAGCGATACCTGAGATTGTCATGAATATGCATTGTGCATATTTCATATACATACATGTGCATTATTAAACACTTGTAATTGTACAAATTGTGATATGTGTATATTGTGTATTATAGAGAAGCAACTGGAACGTCAACCTCCAGACGTTGTCGGAACTTCCAGGCATTAACTTCAGAAGCGACTTATGAGTAATCTAGACGGTCTCACTCAATTAATTGTTTGTTTTATATTATGTTGACTTATTGAATGAATGTGAATTGATTGTGTTGATTCCAAACAATGGAGGTTCGATGATTATGATATATGAATTTGATATTGAAGTGTTACTTGTATGTGAATGCGACTGAATATATGTTACTCAACAATGATGTTAATTGCTAGACTTTGGGTCCGATGGAAAATGTGATTAGAATGTGAATGTGCAAGCATATGATATGTGAAATATTCCGATACATGAATGCATGTAAGATAAAGGAAGTTGTGACCGGAGTCTCTAGGATAAATAGCTTAAAGCTCAGATTGTGATTAGAGCCTCAGGCTCAGTTGTGAATGTACCCAGTATCCACTAAGGGATATGGAACATAATTTGACACAGCTCGGTATCCACTAAGGAATATGTGCCAGTAAAAAAGCACTCGGTTACAACGTCAATAATAAATAAAAGTGTGTCTCACATGTATTACATTTATACTTGATATGTGTATTTACATGAACGAATGACTGTTATAATTGTTCTGTGATATTTTATAAATATGCAAAGACGTGAATAATATGTTACATGTATTGATGTGATGAATGAATTGGGTGAACCATCGATGATGGTTACCTTATTGAGCTCGCAAAACTTACCAAAATTGCAACGTTGACTTTTCAGGGCCGAGGGACGACTTTAGCTATTAAGGGACACTTTTACTTTTTGGAACAAGAAGAAATGACTTAAAGGTCGATCAGCTGAGTTTGGACAGATTAGATAGGTTTTGTGAATTTCCTCTTTCATGTAGCATCTTTTGTACTAGGGTATGATGATGTACACATTCAGATGATATTGGAAAACTATCAATGTAAACATTCGATTTTTATGAAATGAAATGAGGAAAATTTGGTTTTAAAATATCGTGACTTTCCTTATGATGTTTTAGAAGAGAATAACAAATAGATGATGCCATGTTATATGAGTGTTGTGAATGAACGTACTGCACCATTATTATGGGTTATGTGCTAGAATGTCCTTCGAAGATTCTGGTATGTACCATACGGTAACGACACATTACAGTTTTGGTTCAATGCAAATTAGAAAAAGTAAAATTAAATATACAAAAGCAACTCAAATTAAACAACAACAAAGTGATAAAATTGATGAATGGTTTGAAATCTGATCCTTCAGTTTAATCTCGACCTATGCATAATTTCACATACGTCATTGCATTATCGTCTTCTTACCTCTCTTTAGACTATTGATCGTTAATTAACAATAAGCTTTGTTAATCCTAATTTTTCCTTAGGTCGTAGTTAATTAAGAAGAGCTCGTTAATTAACCCTAACTATTAGATAACCTAAAATAAGCTCTCTAAGTTTAATTGGACAACTACATTATGAATGAGAAAAATAAACCCATCTACGCAAAAATCACACAAGCTGGGATTATTTATCATAGGTCACATTATCTCTAACGATTCAATACTGTTAGTTGTCACATACGATTTCAAACACGACTATTACATATCGTATTCAAGTTCTAGCAATGAGTTTTCATGAAAAACAATCTAATAGAGCATTAAAATCATTCTTACACAATCCACAATCAATAAACATAAGATAACGTAAGCAATCCAAAAAGAAGGAAAGAAAATGATACACAACGACGATATGCTCAAATGTGCTTCTCGGAGTCAACTTCACCTCTGAACCAGCGTTGAGAATGTTAGCCTTCCATCTTCTCCATCAATCTCCAAGAAAAACCCATGAATAGCCTTTGAGATGTGTAAAACTGAAGAGATATCAAAGAAAATCATGTTTGTTTTCTAAAATCTTATCCCTCGTCACAACTTAATGCTTTTATAGTAAAAAAACCAGATTAAAAATGAGATAGGTGGAAAGTCAGGTGTCATGCCCATGACATAATTGTCATGGGCATGACTTAGATCTCACAGCCATGACACATGAGACAACTCCCATAGCCATGACTTTGCATCTTTTCATTTCTTTTAATATTTTCTTGCCCCGCTTCATTCTAACACTTCTCCTTCTTACTCTATGAAGCCAATTGCGTGTGAATTTCAAGAAGATGGCTTAACGAGCATGCTTCCAGCTCACTTTAGCTATTATGCTTCCAAATTGTACCTCAGATCAACTATAAACAAAAGTGAGTGTTTTAAGTATTTTAAAGCATTAATTACTAAGTGTCAAGGATTAAATGTATCAACAATTAAGCAAATATCAATGCAACATATATATATATAGTGTTTAAAATACTCACTATTATATCTTTTTTTCCTCATTGTAAGTTCATTTATCTTTGCTTTTATTAAACTATAATCTATCTTAACTTTGGTACTGTTAATCATATTATGCAAGTAAATAAAAAGATTAAGACACCAATCTCTTTTGTAATTGCACTCATTCTAAAAGTACAGTACTTAAAATTACTTAAGCATGTTGTGAAATTAGAAACTATACAAAGTACATTAAATTTAATGTATGTCAAGTTATTTAATATATTTTATGATGTGACTAATTGTTTTACATATGAAAATGTCTATATGATTGCTCAAATTAAGCATATTAGAAAATTTTGATAACAGTAACTTGATAAAAAGTTAGGACAAGGTCTCTTTTCAAAGTTTTTAATTCCATTAGAAACTTCTAGATAATTTAAAATTAAATTGATAATTTTAGAATTATTAAATTTATATGATACAAAATTACATCTTTTATATATAAAAAACTTTATTTGTTATACCAATTAAACTTTGAACCTTCTTCTAACTTGAATATTTCTAAAGTATGTGAGAATTTTCAAAAGTCTAACTATTATGATTATTTACAGAATAATATTTCATCATCAAATATGAATAGTATGAGCCAAATATTTATTTTTAAGGGTGTGTGCTATAAACCTAAAAAGTGTTGTTGACATATTAAAATAGTAAAATTAGCTTTTTAATTTCTTTTTATTTTAGGTATGTTGATTTTGTATCTTTTGAATATTCTTATTTGAATAATGTCTTCAGTGTTTGCACTTCATTTACTATTAAAATGATGACTATCTTATACTTCACTTAGGCTAAGTATCTTGTTAGTTTTGAGAGTTGAATAATTATAAAAATAACTTGCACCAAATAATTTTTAATAGAGATGATTATGTTATATTATTTTTAAAATAAATGATATTATTTATTTATTATAGTAAAAGATAATTATTATTTTTTAAATGATGATGATAGAGCATAAGATGATTATATTGAAGTTTGCATTAGCTTATGTTTATATAAATATCTTATAATCTAGACTTTATAGATATGTAATTTTAATTTAATTTGTTTTAATTAATGTTATTTTCTTATACACTTCATATATATTACAATTACATATTGCTTTAGTTTAAATAAACCTTTAAATGTTATTTTAAATTGGAATTTTAGAAATATAATTTAACTTTGTTTATAAAACTTTTATAAGTGTTTTTACACATGATTAAACATTTATTTGAATTATACATAATTATTATAAAAAAGAGTTAATATACTGACTTTGGGTCTAAAATTTGAATATAAAGTAATTTTAAATTTAAGGATGAAATTCATACTATAATTAAGTTTAGATACAATGTTTAAAACTCATAACATTTTTTTGATTAAGCTGTAATTGAATTTGATTTATGTATGAGTCTTATTACCTTACACTATTCATAAAAGCAAAAAAACAAAAGCATTAGATTGCAAATGATAATAATAACTAGAATGTTCATTTTAAAAACAATTTTACTGTATTGTCAGGAATAAGGAAGGAGGTCCAGGAGCATAAAATGTTCATTTTTCAGAGAAAGACGAGGCTCATAAAAGATGAACTCAAGAAACTAAATAGGAACCTGCAATAATAAGAATGTTGTGGAGGTAACTAAAAAGGAATTGGCCGCCAGGAAGGATTCATGATCTCATATATTAGAATCCACAGGAAGGCTCATTGAAAACCCAAGAATAATTGGATCTACAACCATACAATCGTGCATTGCATATTAATCACCTCATTCTTAAGTAGAGATATAGAGTCCAATGGTCGAGATTGATTTCCACGAGGCCTTTGACACTATGGACTAGTCCTTTATTTTCAATTCCCTTTCAGCTTTTGGATTCCCTAATATCTTTGTGGATTGAATTCAGTAGTGCATCACCACCGCTATAAATGGGGAGCCTATGCTCTTCACCAAACAAAGTCATTGCCTTTTTTTTTTTTGAATCAGAAAGAAGAGATACAGGCCTTAGATAACTAATCGGGGAAAGGAAACACCCGATATATCCTCTAGGAGGATGGATAAACAACCCACAGGCGGGTTTTGAAAAAGGTAAAATGCTTATAGTAGATCTATTCCAATTTCTTTTCAGTCCCGCATGTAGGATATAAAGAAAAACCGATTTTTCCAAAAAGAAAACCCTTGTTAAAAATAGAAACGCTGATTGAAAATAAATATCAACAAATAAAAACAATCAAAGATGGACTAGAAGTAGTCAAAAAAAATAAAACAAATTTTTTTTTCTGATAACCCTTTACAATTTTGGGATAAACATAAGGTAGGAGAAAAATTAGAAATGACAGATAAACTAAAAGTTATTAGAGTTACTATCTTGAGATATAATCTAGAAGATCAAAACAAAATTAAAAATAACTTATGGAGCTCAAAAATCTTAAGATTATTAGACCTAGTACATCTCCCCATTCTTGTCCTGTCTTTATGGCTAGAAACCATGCAGAGATAATTAGAAGTAAAGCTAGAATAGTAGTAAATTATAAACGATTAAATGATAATACTTTGTTTTATGGATACTTTTTACCTCATAAAGAAACCTTGATAAATTTAACTAGAGGAAAACAAATTTTCTCCAAATTCGATTCTAAAAGCGGATTTTGGCCAATAAAAATGCATAATGATAGTATTCCTTATATTGCATTTTCAACCCCTCAAGGTTATTATAAATGGTTAGTAATACCTTTTGATTTAAAAAATACCCCTAAGATATTCAAGAGAAAATGGATAATATTTTTAAACATCATGATTTTATATATTGTGTCACGACTTGGTATCACATCGGACACAAGATAACTGCCGCATACACGGGCTAAAGACACTCACAGTACCCTTAATCTGACTATGCAAGACTAAATGAATATCTGTTAAAAATATTTGGACAACACAACGACTGTATTTTAAAAATTTCAAAAATCAATCAAAACACTTGCAAATGAGTTTTAAGCGCACTTCTATATTTACATTAAAATTCTACCACAACTTCTAGACTTTTAAGTCCACTCAAAAGTAATATCAAAAACAGTACAAAAGGTTCATATATAAGGTCTTTTACAAACTACAAGACAGTTAAGAGTTAATTTATAAATTGAATTTAGGGTGAGTTTATTGGTTGATCTTAAGTTTGCATGTCTGCAAAAAATAACTTAAAATGTTAGGGGTGTTCACGACAAAGATAGTCTTATTCTCAAGTTAATGATATTTCAGGAGTGCTAAGCATGCTGAGAAATCTCTAACTGAAGCTTAATAATAGTGGTTATGAGAACATATCAGGTCTCCTAATTATAGACAATATTCCAAAAAATGTAGTTAGACTTCAACTATCCTTAGTAAAATTATATCCAACCTCACCTAGATAATTAGTTGGGCTTTAAATAGGACTATAATTTCTCATCTGGATGAATCATATCTCAACAACACAGTAAATGCATCCCCACGGTAAAATTTACCTACCGACGGCGATCACATGCCGATTACGGTGCTCGTGAATCGTGATGATGACTATCGAATGACAAATGACAACTCAATTGGTATATTTTCATTTTAGTGATTTGGATGGTTTATATATTAATTTGTTGAAGCTATATATAGCTGCATTATTGACTAATAAATCCAAATCAATGGAATTATTTAACTTTCTCCAGATTAATGTCCTCAGCTTCATGAGACACAAAGTTGACACCTCAAACGAGTGCAGCCATTCTTTAGAAAAGTCGTATTCCAATCAAACAGAAAAAGAAATTCGTACCCTATTGTAAGATATGCGTAAACTAATCACCACAAACCTAAAACTTAAGTTCAACAGAAATATTCTCATGCACTTAAAATAATACATACACAAGAGCCTACTAGCGAGTGTTCTCAATCTGGAAAGGGCACTTAGCTTGCTTTATGAGTGTCAGAACTTGTCTCAAAACCCATTCACCAGATATACCTTCAGAATTGATTCCTTAGATAAAATTAGACAGAAAACACTTAAAGAAAAATATAATTTGATGAAAGTTTCAGGCTTACACTACACCAATTCATTTATTTATATACGTGTGTGTCTCGCTATTGGAAAACCATATCTTCTTTTCGCTTTTTCACTTCTGCAGCATTAGTTTTGACACCAGCAAATCATATATGGCAAGAATTGGTGTTGTGAAAATAAATATTTTCCTGCTTAGGTATATTATAACTATAAACTATCTGTTCTTTTATCTGTTCATTTGTTAGTTATACTGATTATGATCAATACTGGCCTTTGTACTTTCCATCTCTTCCACGCACAAAACTGAAAAAAGATCGGAGAGATGAAACGAAGAATCGGAGACGCCCATCATCTGGGTTTAATTTATTTGTTCTTAATGATGTCTTTTGTATTAAGTAGTTCTCTTAATGGTTTCTCTTTTCATTTTTCTCGTACTGAACATGTCTACACTGTTTGTAATGTATGGCGACAAGATACACGCAAAATATATCTTCTTCTGATCATAAGAATGTATTGTTCACATCACAACTCATACAAAATAAAACAAAATGTAATTAACAGCTAAAGCATAAATTGTTTTGTCAGATCACGCATGGAAGGTCATAAGCAAGTGAAGTACAATTTTTGCAGTCCGGCAGTCAACTTGCAGCGGCAACCAGCAGGAATGAGCAAGAAGCAGCCACACGGCAGCGACGAATTGTCATCATCATGGTGGATGCCTCATCCTCGCAATGGCATATACGTTCCAAAAGGGCATGAAAAGATGATAGATGATGTACCAGAGAGTGCAGCTTCTTGTAGTAACCACGTTTATTGGCTCAGGAACGTTGACGGGGTCGATAAACCTGACCCTGACCTTTCTTCTGATCATTACCTTTCTTCCGCCAATCGTTACTGACGCTTAACAATTCATATTTGACTCCAAACATGCTAGCTTATCTATCCACAAATTAAATCGTGGGGATGATATGTAGTACAAGCAATGTTGTTAGCATACACACCTTGAAATAATGTAATGTTATTGTGCGTGTTATTTGCTACACCAATTCTACTATTGCTAGAAGTTGGCATGGGTTTTTATCTTCATTTTGAACAACAAACACTGGAGTTGATCATTACTGTTATGTTTAGAGAAATACCTTAATAAAAAAGAGAAAATTGTTACAACTTAAATTATGTGAATTTATATAACAAATTTTTTTAAAAAACTTACGAATGATTTTGAATAAAATTTTAAAAAGAGAAATTAGATATATAAAGAGAATTGAAATATTGATGACAAAGAATTTTAAAACTAATTTATTTAAGTGAATGTCAAAAAAAAACAATTATTTAATAATTTTAAATTTCAATAATGAATAAACAAAAGTGATAAAAACTGAAGGGGGTAGTAGTTTCGCAAGCTTTCCAATTTTACCGTAGACGTCTCTAGCACAAACGAAAATAAAAGCAATAAAAACGAAATAATAAAAAGCACCAGAAATTTGGTAACGCAGTTCGGCACACCTTGCCTACGTCTGCGGAGCCTTCACCCAGCTTAATACTTTCACGAAAGTGCAATAGATTTACCCAAAGCTTTACTGAGCCGACATCATTTAACCCTTGACAATATCTCTCAACCTCACTTCCCGTGAAAGAATTTCACACCCAATAATACGACCGACTCGTGTTAACCTCGTCAGAGAATTTTTCTAAATAACTTTTAATTAAAATACAATTAATAAAAATAACTCAAGTAATCAATCAACTAAGACCAGAAAAATGATATATTTGAGATAAAAGGACTTCCCTATAGTTTCAGCTTCCTGAAATACATCTGAATAAATTGTCCCCCAGTTAGACTGATTCACACTAGCTTCAGAACAAGACCATAGCTGCTCAATTAACCAACGATACACAACAGAAACATGCATACAGTGCTCAACTATCTTCCAGTCGAAAACCTATTGTCCAGCTTCAACAACTCCAATTAAACCATATAGGACACTGCACACACCATCTATATTTCACGCATAATCCCAGAAGAACAACTCTAGGAAATCAAAAGTTAAACCACGATGTATGCATTTCTAGAACATATGCACGACTTTAGCTATATATTTTTTAGAAATCAATTAACGCCCACTACATCGTTGATCCAACACCCACCGAATCCACGTCTGCCATTGATAAATACATCCACGATACTCACTAGTAAGAACTCTTGACCAACATGCAAAACAAATTCCCCTTATCTTTTTTTTTTGGCAAAATCCAGCAATACACCTATTTACCTCACCCACGTAATCCATCATACTTCCTGTCAAGATACATATTAATTAAGGATAGAACTCTATCACAACTAGAAGATTATCACCAATAGCTTTTTGAATCCATGTCATTATCCAATTAACATCTTATATGTCCAATTAATAAATAAGATGCCAAAACTAAATAAAAAGATATATATTATATATCTTAACAATCTCTCCATTTTTGGCATTGTTTGTCACATAGTCAAAACTCCCCCTAAATGAGATAATTGTGAAGTAAATCACGCGTTAGTATAGCCTTAATGTTCAATACACAAAA
>JANITX010177916.1:0-11983 GCA_027564395.1 Erythroxylum ulei
ACGCCACCCTCGCGGGGCACGGACTCGGATATCACCAACGATGTCGGGTTCGGGTCACGCGAGAGTGGGGTGTTACACAATATGTACCTTTGAAATGTACTAGATGCATTACACAACCCAGTTGGCATCCTTCTATAGGCGAACATACCATAGGGATATGTGAATGTCATTTTCTTTTGATCTTTCGGAACAATAGGGATTTGAAGGTAGCCTAAAAGTCTATCCAAGAACAAATAGTACATATGTCCTGCTAATCGTTCTAACATTTAATCTATGAAGGGAAAAGGGAAGTAGTCCTTTCTTATTGCATCATTCAAATTTCTATAATCAATGTACACTCTCCATCCAATAATGGTTCTCATAGGTTTCGTTGAAGATGATTGTCAATCCTTCGTTCTTTGGCATAACCTGCACTAGATTGACCTAAGGACTATAAAAAACGTGGTAAATAACTCTAGCATCTAAGAGTTTAATTACCTTAGCTTTCAACACATCCTTTATGTTTAGATTCAACCTTTTTTTAAGGTTGTACCACAGGATTAAACTTTTCCTCCATTAAGATTTTGTGTGTGCAAAAAGACGAGTTGATCCTACTAATGTTAGAGATTTTCCATGTAATGGCCCTTTTATGTTCCTTAAGCACATTTAGTAACCTTTTCTTTTATGCCACTTCTATAGTTGAAGCAACAATTACTTTTAATTTTGAATTCTCCAAATGCATATTCTAAATGATTAAGGAGTGCCTTCAACTCTAACTTTGGTGGTTCTTTAATAGAGGGCTTTAACCTTGTAATTGTATTTCTGTGAATTTCCTTATTTTGTTCTCATGAAGGGCTTATTATGTTCATATTCATCGTCATCTTGAATTATAGACAATTCTTGCATGTCATTAAACATAATTTCTTGCATAATGTCTGAAGTTACAGAATCATTAGCATCAATAAAGTATTAGTAATAATCACAATCAAGAGCACGTCTTATAGCATCGGATATCTTAAAAGTTACATTTTGTTCTCCCACCCTGAAACTAATTTACCATCACTAACATCAATAATGGCTTTAGTTGTAGCTATAAAAGGTTGTCCTAAAATTAAAGGTCCTTCTGTGTCTTCATCTATATCAAGTTTAACAAAGTCAACTAGGAAAATGAACTTGTCAACCTTTACTAACACGTCCTCAATGACTACCCTAGGATATTTAATAGGTCTATCAGCTAATTGAATGCTCATCCTAGTGGGTTTAGGTTCTTTTAATCCTAGTTCATAAATAACTTATAAGGCATTAAGTTGATGCTAGCCCTTAAATCAGTTAAGGCATAGTAAAAATCCCTAGATCTTTATGCTTTTTTGGTAATTTGTTTTGTAAGATTGATGAGCACTCCTCTCCTAGCTACATTGTAGCCTATTCCTCCAACTTCTTCTTATTAGATAGTCGTTCCTTTAGAAATTTTGCATACATGGGCATCTGTGTTAAAGCTTCAACAAGTGGTTAGTTAATATAAAATTTTTAAATAAATATAGGCATATGTGCGTTGGGTTCTTTATCTTAGAGTCCCTCGAACTGGACTTACTGTTGCACCATTTGGATGATGTTTGGCTTGATCTTGGGGTCTTTATCTTGGAGTCCCTCGAACTGGACTGACTATTACACCATCTGGATGATGTTCGACTTGTTCTCGAAATTGTTCTCCTGAGCAATTGGGCTCACTACGCTGGATTCCACAGCAATTAGGTCTAGCGTAGTCAAACATCATGCGTGGTTGCTCTGCCATATTGTTAGATTCTTTTGTATCCACGTGACCTCTTAAGCCTTTTATCCAATGATCTAGTTCAAATCATCGCAAATTAGTCCTAGAAAGATTCTTTATGCTGCTCTTTCTACTTCAGGATCTACTTCCACTAAGTGCTGAGATGTACTATAGGTCATAAACTGAGTAGGAATCTAATTCTAAACTAAATAAATTATACAAACAACATAATGTAATATAAAATAAAAATAAACCAAATAAAAAAACCAAGTAATGACTACATTAACAAAACTATGTTTTTCCTGATATCACCATCCTCAGCAACAGTGTCAAAAACTTGATTGAAGTTTTTTCTATGTGTCAATTATGAAATGACCATAAGTGCATGGCATAGCTATAACTAGTACCGATAAGTACAGGTCGATCCCACATAGATAATGAGTACTGGTAATTACCATAAGCCAATTATCTATTCTACGAGTTTGACTAGGGATTTTAATTAAAGAAAAGAAAACTTAAGGAATTAAAATAAAATAGGCAACAAGATTGAACAAAGGATTAAGAAATTACCTAGAAAACTATTGATATCAAAACTTAGTGTTTAGGTTTTGAATCCCCCTAAATATCCTTAATTTATTGATCATTTATTAAACAATTGCTTTATTAATTTATTGGACCGTGGAGATTCCTATGATATGCTAATAGCTCACTTTTGAGTCTAATAACAACTAATCCTAAGGTTATCAACCAAATGGCTCAGGTTAAAGTTTATATAATTACTTTACCAATTTGTGAATCTAACTATTAAGTTTAACCTTAATCTAGAGGATTTATGTCATCCTTTCCCTAGGGTTACAATCAACTTTTTCCAATTACGGTGGATCTATTCGCACATAGGATTTCTCAATCTCTTTGTTGTAAATCAGATTATTGATAAGTTGATATTCTTGATATATTTTAGCTCTATTTTGTCATTATTTTTGTATTAAATAATGTTAAATTGCCTTTAGTTTTTGTGAATTGGGTAGTACTGCTTTTTTCCGGTGTTTGCAGATGTTTCTGGAGGAAAACAAAGACTAGAGAAATACACGGTTAGGTTGAGTAAACCAACACGGACCGTGTCTTCCAATAGCAAAAACACAAGCCAGGCCCAAGAAGAACATGGTTTGACCGTGTAAATTAACACGGCCCGTGTATGACAAATGTGACTGTTTTAAGTGGTTACAAAGGTAGTTAATGCCAGGAGAAGAAAAGGGGGGAGAGAAGAGAAATTTAGGGGGAATTGGCAGTGAAGAGAAGAGAAAGGAAAAGAATAGATAAAATCGTAAGGGGAGATTTGAAGATTAAGAAATCAAGATTAAAAAATCAACTAGAGTTCTTTCTCCTCCTCTTTTACTTATTATTTGTCTTGGATGTTCATGTTTATAATTTTATTCTTAAGTTTAATTCAGTCATGACACTGCAAATTTTCTTATTCTAGGATGTTTGTTTCAAATCGGTATTTATGTATTAAACCTTATGCCTTTACCTTTAAAATCAATGTTGTCTTGATTTTAGTAAAGTATTTTGGTCTAATGAAGATTTGATCTATCTAATCTAGGGTTTCTTATTGAATGTTGATAGATGTTAAACTAAATACTGAAAAGTGATGTTTAACATATGAATTACTATATTACACTTAATTGAAAGAGCATCTAGAAATAGAATTCTTCATTAAGAGTATTTGAGATTAAACATTGTGTTCATTGGGTTGGATTCGATTTAATCTAGGAAACTAGTTTAAAAATTGGAAACAACACGTCAATTATTTCAAGAGAATTAATTGATAAGAGTGGGTTAATGAACTTAAATCAATATTTTATTTCATAAGGATGGTATAAATTCTTTGTTGGAATAAATTCCTAGGATATTAGGTTAAATTCTGTTAATTGTGTATTGATATTTCCCTTATAAATGAATTTTCATATTCAATTGCTTAGCAAATTTAGAAGGTATAAATTTAGTACTTTGACCTAGTCCTTGTGGATCGACACTTGATTGCTTCAACTAAACCTGTATACTTGCGAAGCTTATCAAGTTTTTGGTGCTGTTGTCGGGGACTTGTGTCAAATATTGAATTTTTTGAACAAAGTTGACTAAGCTTTACTAAATTCTATTCTAATTATAGTGGCGAATTGAGATTTATATGCAATATATTTTCATAGCCACATTTGATCCTGAGATTGAAAGAACATACCACAAGAGAAAGAGACAGAGGTTTGTAAATAAGAAGAAGGCGACAACTGCCAACAGTAGCAATACAATGGCAGAAGGAGTAGGACTATGACTCCGTGATTATGTAGAGCTGGGGGTTGTGGAAGCAAATAATTTCGAGTTGAAACCAGCCCTTATCTCTATGGTGCAGTGGTTGCAATTTGGAGGGTCACCTGTCGAGGATCCAAATATGCACTTAACAGTATCCCTTGAAGTTTGTGACACTCTGAAAAATTAATGGAGTCACCCTAGATGCAATTCTTCTCCGCCTTTTCCCATTCTCTTTAAAGGATAAGGTAAGAGCATGACTTCATTCACTTCTAGCTGGATCTATACTACATGGGATTAACTCTCCAGGACGTTCTTAGCCAAGTATTTTACTCCAAGAAAAACGAGAAATCTCAGGAATCAAATCTCATCATTCACACAAAAAGATGATGAGATGTTGTATGAAGCGTAGGAGCGTTATAAAGATTTACTTCGCCTGTGTTCACACCATGGCTTACCAACTTGGATGGTCCTTCATAACTTCTACAATGGATTACTCCAATCAATGAGGACATTAATCGATTCTGTAGCTGGTAGAGCAATTTTGAATAAAACTTATGCTGATGCATACAAATTGAAGAGATGTCTCTCAATAACTACCAATGGTCCAATGAACGAGGAGCAGCAAAATGTACTCTAGGTAAGTATGATGTTGATGCACTTACTATACTTTCTGCTAAAGTTGATACTTTGACTCACAGGTTAGATCGTTTTGAAGTAAATCACTTGTTAATATAGAAATCATGTAAAGTATATCGAATACATAAGAAGGGGGGTTGAATTGTGTAATCTTTTCGAAAATATTAATCTTTTGAGATTTCTTGAATTTCTTTACAAAATTCAGATGATCATAAAAATACTTTACTAAAGTTGATAAGTAATGTAATCGTAAGTAATATTATCTACTCGTCTAACAATAAGAAAATTAAAAGATAAAGGTTAGAGAACAGATGCCGCGATGTTATACTGGTTCACCTCAAACCTTGGGCTATATCCAGTCCTTAGAGTTTGTTTGAGGTTTCATTATACTCTTCAACTTTACAAGTATTCTTTCAACATTTGTAGAGCCTTTTCAGGTCTCTCTCACAAAGTATTCTTTATCTGCTATCTTAGCCTCTCTAGGCTCTAGCCTTTCTTTCTCTCTCTAGGAAAGATATTTTTTAGCTTCACGTTACAGTAGTATTCGCTCTCTTTCTTTTGCACTTTGAATACAGAATTTCTCTTAAGTATTGTACAATCAAAATTTTCTCTTGTAAAATTGTTTTTTAGTCTTTGACTCTCCAATTGTCTTCTTTAAGAAACTACTTCTTGAATCTTCTAGAAACCATTATTAGTTGAGTTCTATAACTAACTCCAACTAACTGACTAACGTTCTAGAATATCTTCCTTTTGTATCATCTAGGATAATACTTCTTTTGTTATCACATTTCGTCTTATATTGCGCTTCGTCTGGTGATGCGCTTCGTCTGGTGTTGTGCTTTGTCTAGTGTTACGCTTTGTCTGGTGCTGACTTATCGTCTGGGATGACTAAGTGTTACTTTCATTTTTCTGCACACTTAACATACTTGTCAAAACAATTCATATATTTATAAGATTTTTATTATTTGATTGTCATCAAAATTAATAGAATTGAAGTCTTCTTGATTTAACAAATTAAACCCAATTTCTATATTCTTATAAACCGTAGATAAAAAGTTTGTAAGGATAAAATAAAATAAACAAGTAAAACACAGAGAGAGAGAAAGAGAGAGAGAGAGAGAGAAGCTAGAGATGGTAAATAGAAGAGAGTTGTGTGAATTAATATTATGGGTGTTAATATCGACAAACCCATAATCAATCTCAATAGAACTAGAAATACCTAGAGGCTAAAGTTTTGCAACCTTAGAAGTATACACTAATGGTCAAAAATTAGAAAAAGAAGGGAGAAATATGAATTTACATATCCCAGAAAATCACACAACACCTAACTCACAAACACAAGCGATGCGAAAACCAAGTCTCAAGAATGACACTGAGGTAAGACAGTAAAACCTTATGAACAATAAATCAAGTAAGTTATTCATTGCAAAGATAATATAAATATGAACTGAATTCGTTGAAAGGAGGCTAGCTAGTGAAAAGAACAACAAAGAAACACAAAAATTGTAGACCGTACGATACCCTCTTGGGTTAGGTTTTAGAAACCCACAAGAAGTTCACGCTAGACAGACAAGGGAGGTCTCCTTCAAAAGTTAAATGATACTTGTCTAATGAGATAAATTATCAAAGATGACTGTCAATTTACGAAGCTTGAAACAAAAACATTTATAGCTAAAAGTTTTATATTTGTATTGCTTATATAGAATTTAACATATAATACATCAAATATAAGATAAATTAAAAAAAGAAAAAAAAACCTGGAACTTCATTCAACTGAATATCTGTTGAAATCACATTGACTCCAATTCTCATTTAGCACAAGATCTTCATCATTTAGAGGTGTGCCATCATCATCATCATTTAAATTCATTGCACCAAATGATAATATAAATACTTTCTCATCTAAAATTATCTTTTAAATCATTCTCATCTATTAAATTCAGTTCCTCAGAAACTCAATCTGCTAAAAGATCGATATTGTTAAGGCAAATTAGATCTACAAAACTACTTATTCTATTAAGATTCCTAGTAAACAAATAAAATCAATTTATTATTTCCAACAAGAAATTTTATTCAACTTAATAATGATAATAACATACCTTTCTCAAAGCTTTAAATTATATCGAATAAAGACCAAGTTGTCTAAACTTTTATGTTCTAATCTATTCCTTTTATTGGAATGAATGGATTCAAATATGCTCTAATTTTTTTCATACCCTATTGTACTCACACATTGACTCAAATTCGAATTGCAAGCTTTTGCAATTCTGGAACACCACTTATGAATTGGTCTTACCAAATAACTATAAGACAACAAAAGTAACCTTATAAACAATATAAAATGATGATTAATTTATAACATGTAACAAAAATAAAAATATAGTTGACTAAGTTTATCTCTTTGAAGAATAGCAATGGGCATCCTAAAATCACTATAAGCATCCTTATAAACCTACATTTATGAGCTTAGGAGACCTTGTACCATCTCGTCGGCAACAATTGTTATAATAGTTAATAACATTCCCTTATTAACTTTAGTTTTCTTGTAAAAATAATTCTAAAATAGATACTAGGAAAAAAATGCACTAACTATGAACAACAAAGAGTAAAATTGTCTTCTTATTGATGATTGTGAGATAAGGTATGAACAAAAAAACCTATTTTTCATATTACCCTTGATTGCTTCCTCGACACTCTCCATGACATCATAAAAATAACTCATTGTTACCTTTTTATCACTATTGGCTAAGCGAAGTAATCTCACCAAGGACTCACAAAATCATATTACAAATTGAAATTGGGACCATAATTTATGTTCTTCAAGCATAATTTTGGAAACCTTCAATTTTAGCATTAGACCTGGCATACTAAGACGCAACTCACTTGTCACTTATAAACATTTGTCTTAACTCCTTTATTAGAACAATACACTAAAGTGATAGGAAAGTATCTAGCATCTCTTATATTTTTCAACATCAGGACAATGCGATGTGCAATATAAGGCATACAATAAAAAGAATTATACCTACTCTGCAATTTTTTTCTAGCTACTTTGTATGAAAAATCATTGTTAATAATGAACTAAACAATATTTGCGTCCTTAACTTCATTCACAACTTCATCAAATATCTAAAATAGAATATCAACATTTATAGTAAGGCCAAATACATCAGTCGACTTCAAACATATTGTCCCCTTAGCAGAATAAACCAAAATTTTGATAATAGGTTCTTGTCTTCTATTTTTCCAACCATTACATATGATTGAACACCTATAAGTTGGCCAAGTCATTCTTCTTTCATTCAAATAACTATTTATTTCATAAATAGTGTCGATAAGAAGTTTACCTATGGAGTCATCAATTAAAAAAGCTTTATATCATAGACTGTAAAAGGCAATAGCATCCACAATAGGTCAGTAATAATAAGATTGGGTAGCATTGAATGATATGTCCAAATCATAACACCATTTAGCCATTGTCGTGTCCACATCATGAGTTACTTCTTTAGATTGTAAAGCACTACGAATTAAATGTTGAGCTCTAGGAGTTGTTCGTGATGTAAAAAAATTATACATCTGTCTTCTTCTTTTCTCACATCAGTTGTATCATTCCCTTCTTACTGGGTGGGAAAATCACCTTTAAAATTCCACTATCATCTTGACCATAGAAAAAAGAACTTCCACTACCAATTTTGTAATTCAGTTTTTGCCTTCCATCTTTCTCATATTGATACTCGTCATGCAAAGTTTTCATTTGTCATTTAACGTCATGACTCACTTTCTTATAAGGCTCAACATCACCTTTGATCCTACCTAAATGTTTATTTAATCACGTGATTCCCTTACCTTTGAAATACTTATTATAATATAAACAAATGGTATGGTTTTAGAAATTAATCTACAATAGACCCAAGTTGGATCATCAAATCATCTTGAAATGGCTAAATTATCAGGAGAACTTGAACTTCCTTCCATTTATTTGTAAAAATAAATGAAGATATATCCCAAAATTAAATTAATAGCTTCATATCAAAATGCAGCGTTCTTCTAATTCAATTTTATTATCAATTACTGTTACAAAATATGTATTGTTCAACTTAAAAAAACCACAGAAGCACATCTTATATTCTAAAAACATACATGCAAATTAAACTCTAAAAACGTACATACATCTTATATTCAAAGCCTAGTCTAAGAATCCTTATTACCAATTACTAGTGACATATAAAATGTAGAATATGTTATGTGTAAAATAACAAGAAGAAATAGAGCAAAAACTTCTTAACAATCATATAATATAGACATTTAAGTGAACTTCATAACTTATAACAATGATTCCTTAAGAAAATTTGAGGCTTAAGTACATTCTATCTAAGAAATTCAAAATTTGTTATCATAACTACCATAAATATCATATATGTGCTTTTTGAAAAATAAAACTCATAAAACAAATGTATTGGAAATGTTCTTACCATATTCATAACATGTTAGAATTATAACTTTAACATGTCCAGATAAATTCTTTATTGATGGAAAGGAAACAATTTGAATATGAAAATATTAAAAAGTCAAATAAATATCTATAGAAGAAACATGAAAAATGTTATCTATAAGAACATTAATAGCATACATCAATTTCTTGTATCTTACAATTTTCCTTAGTAGTGTATAATTGCACATTACAAAATGACTTATTGTAAATATTAAACAAATCGTTATACTCTCATAATTATAATATATACGAAAGCAAATCATGTATTATAATTTATTCCATAATGATCCCAAATAATCAAATCTCAACCATTTATAAATTTTAGAATGATAAAATTATCTCAAATCTGAAATTTCATCCAACAATTTATTCCATAAATCATTCCAAATCCAAAAATCCAAACTATAAGTTAAAGCTTATTTTTGTTCTCATAATCATATCCAAATCCAAAATCTAAACCATAATGTGAAATATATTTTTATTGCTCATAATCATAAAATTAATTCTAAATTATAAATTCACTTTATAATAATGTAACTTCAAACTTATTTAAATTTGTATTAAATGAAATATTTTGGTTTTGTTTAAGTCATTAAGCAAAATTAGACACTAAAATTTGTGGTAAGAAATTAAGATAACATTAGTGTGGTTTTAACAACACTAAACCCATTCAAAATTCTTAAGATAACATTAGTGTGGTTTTAACAACACTAAACCCATTTTAAATTCTTACTATAGTCTATGCATTTTAGTTAAGTTTGTGACTTAAATAATCCTAAAATAAACCCATCAGGCTAGGAACAATTCAGTGATTCAATTTCACATGAAATAAAACTAAACTCCACTAATCTATAATCCATACTTCCACAATCCACACAAAACATAAACATTTAGCATAATATAAAACTATTAGTGGCAATGCGGTAGTTGTTAGTGGCAGTGAAGGCTTAGGAGGGGAGCAATGATTGGCAATGAATGACATAGCACGATGATGTAGCACATCATAACACTACTTAAAATAAACTAGACCTACTACTATAGCAGTGGTGAGTCTAGTTCGATCTCATAGAGAGTGTGTGTAAAGTTGTTAAAATGAAATCAATCGGTGTTTAGGTTATAGAGGTTGGTTTATCGAACAAGAAAATAAAGTGAAACTAAACTAGTAAAGACAAGTTAAAGAAAAATGCAAAAGTGATGAAAGTGATGAATTTGTTAGGGACCCAATTCTTTAGTTCAATCTCAGCCTACACCCAATTAAACACATTTCAATGATTTGTTATTCTCAAACCTCTCCTAGAAACTATTAATCATAGGTTAATCTATTAACCTAAAATTTCCCTTAGGTATTATTTAATTAAGATACGATCATTAATTAAACCTAACTACCGAATAACTTAGTATATGATCTCTAGATTTAATTGGGTAGTAGCATTACAAATTAGAAAAACTGATTAATCAAGGCAATAACCACATATGATATGTTATTTAACTTAGGTTATGTTATCCCTAATGATAACAAACCTTAGTCGCTATAAATGAATTTCAACATAACAATTATGGATTACATTGAATATTCTAGTAATGAGTTTGTAACAAAACGATTCAATGAATGCATTAAAATTTTCTTTTCATAATACCCAAATCCAGACACATAGGATAACATAATCAATTTCTAAAGAGAGAAAGAAAACAACAAATATAAGGAGAAATACACTTAATCAGGTCGTTGGTGTTGATAATACCTCTGAACTGGTGTCGAGACGTCTAACCCTCCATAGGTCTTTTATAGTTGAGAGCTCCCATCGCTCTCTTCATTTTCTCCCAAAGCTTCCTCTTGGTTTAGCCTGTCACATGAAAACACTTAATTCTTTCATAAAAACCCTTTCCATCACATGTTGCTTTTATTAAAAACCTAGGGTTAAGGTGGTGAGTTGTCCCTCTCTTCTATGTGAGAGATGCTACATTGCTTCTTTTATTTCTGTTGGCGTTCTTTTCTTCTGCTTTGATCGTTTTGGTCCTCCTTACTTTCACTTTGTGTTGTCGTTTTACTCCTTTTCTATCCACCTTTGCTTTATATCTTAAATGCTTAGCAGTTGGCTTGCATGTGCAAAATACTGCATAGTCGTTAGTCATGCTCACGACTATACAATGATTCCAGCAGGCATGTTTCACCCTCCATTCTTTCATGCATTATTTACTCCAAGTGCAGCTATCCACCAAGATCTTTTAGTAGCCGACACCTATTCAAGTTTTGTCCTTTTGCCAGCCATCCCACTCTTTAGTTCAGCCTTTGCTCATGTCACATATAATATGTTTTTTATACATTAAATTAGTGGAAAACGTAGCAAAATAGACAGTTGGCTCTGTCCTCGGGGCTCTCCAGCAGCCACCTAACACACACCTTTGATTTATACTTAAAAAGCTATGTTAAATGGATAGGTGGTGTGTGTGGTGTCTCATGTGAAATCCATCCATAACCGTGAGTGATTGCTCACGACTGTGCATTTTTTTCAGCTTTGGCCATGAGCAACATAACTTGGATCTTCTTTATGTTTTCATTTTCTTGTCTTCTTTTTGTCCTTATTTGCTATAATCTTCCTCATTCTTGTTCCATGGAGACAAATGGATATGAATCTTCAATAAACGGCCCAAATATAGTGGCTTTGACTCACTTTAACTCCTTTTCTTCTGAATTATGCCTTAAGTCACATATAAGTCAAAGTGAGTATCTTAAGCAATTTCATGTCATTATTGCTAAATGTTATGGAATAATTATACAATTAATTAAGCATTTATCAATTTCC
>JANITX010177923.1:0-11982 GCA_027564395.1 Erythroxylum ulei
AATTGGAAGACAACTTAAGGTTTTAAGTTACAAGGCTATTCATTAAGGGCAAAAGGGTCATTGTTCAATCATAAGTGATATAAAAGGAGGGAAATAAGAGTGTCTTTCATTTTAAGAGAGGGGGCAACGAAAATGAGAGGAAGAAGAGAAAGAAGAAATCGTAGAGAAGAAGAAAGAAGAGGAAAAAAGGAAGAGCAAGATGCTAGGGTTGGCTCAATGGTAAGAGGCGTGCAGCTAGAATGCAACAAAACCGTGAGGTCTTGGGTTCGAGTCATGGCCTCACCCTTGACCAAAGAGGACAATACCTGGCAAGGTTGTGGTTACGTGGGTGGGGGGATCCAAGCCCTGTAATTACAACCCACGGACCCAACACATAGTAGACCCGAAAGTGTGTTTCAGGAAAAATCTGAATTGACCAAATGAGTTATGAATTTTGATTTTTATGATTTTATTGAGGTATAACCTAAGTACAAATTATACTTAAGTGAGTTTTGATATACGATTGATTATGTTATGAGAATAATGGAGAAATACCCAGGATTGTCATTTACTATGCATTGTACATAGTCCATATACACATTTTTGTATAAATGAATACTTGTATTGTGCAATTAGTAATGTGTGTGCAACATGTGTATTGCATAATTTTGATGTGCAGGATAAACATATGCATTTAGACGTTTCTAGATAATGGAAGCTAATGCTAATTTGGAGCATACTGTGAGTCGACCTAGATGGTCTCATTTCATTGTTTGTTTTGTCTTCAATTTCTGCATTGAATTATTACTAATGTGAATGTGATTGAGATAATTCTGGACATTAATAGTCCAAGAAGTTTGGTAAATGTGAGAACATTGGAAGTCTCCTTGTATATTAATTTAATGAAATATGTATATTCTCAACGTAAATGTTGAATGTCGGACTAAGGTCTGATGACATATGAAAGCGAATATGATTGAGGAATTTTGAGCACTTTTTATTGACTGAAATACGTGATGCATTTCATTACATGAATGCATGAAACATAAAGGCTGTTGTGATCGGAGTAGCAACCGAAAAGGACTAAAAGCTCAGAATGTGAAAAAGGAGCTTAAAGTAGAAAGTGATTAAGAGCCAAAGGCTCACTATGTAAAATGAGTCCGATATCCCCAACGGATACGAGACAGTTATCAATGAGCCAGATATCCACAATGAATACGATACAGTTATAGGCACTCGGTCACAACAATAAAAATTTGAAAGTGAGTCTCATAAGCATTGCATATGCATATGCATATGATAGGTATGATTTAAATAGTTAACTAATTTCTAAACGTGATATGTGTTGAACGTGAAATATGAAATGAATGATCAAGTGATAAGCGATGATAAATGATTATTCATGAAATGATGTGAATTATGTGATTATATGAACTATATGTGTTATGTGATTGGGTGAGCCATCAAGGATGGTCACTCACTGAGTTTGCAAAAACTCACCCAAAATTTGCAATATTTTTCAGGCTTAGAGAGGATCTCCAGTTAGACAAATTAGAGTCTAGCCACTGCATTCGAGTAAGAGATAGAGGTAAGGATCAGTTTGCGTCTACATATGTTTTTTTTGTTTTTAATATTAAGCATTGTATTCCGAAGCATTGATTATTGTGTAAATAATTTTTGCTTATAATAACAGTTGGATGAAACACATTGTGTAATTGTATTGGACCCAGATGATCATTGGAATTTATGATGATGTGTTTATGGTTTGTGAAAATTATAGACTGAGTTGTTATGAGTAAAATGGGTCAAAAGTTAAATCATTGATTTTCAGTTACTACAATTGAAAAAGTTTATAAATAAAATGGGCCCAATTTGATTATTGATTTTTACATACGCTATGAAAAAAAATTGAAAAATTTATACTGAGTTTCGAATGTTTGACTGCTCTAGCATGCCACCCTTGCAAGGTATGTACTCGGACATCACTCAGGATGTCGGAGACATGCCTTATGAGAGTGGGGTGCTACATTTGCAATATAGGAAATAAACTTGGATCCTAACAGATTGATAAGGCCTATTTTAGAGAACCAAGGTTTAGATTCAATGAGTCTTTAAGACATATTAAATCTAATAAGAGTTGTACTCGGTTAATAAACCTTTTAAAAATACATAGGATAATCGATACGTTACACATAAGTTTGATATTTTAATTTTGGCATCAGAATTTTTTGTTATAACAAAAGATATGGTGCTTAATAGGGATGTTTAGCCTGATGAAGATAATGCAGCTAATAAGGAGGGTTGTGATGGGAATGTTCAACTTGATAAAGATGTGCTTGATGAAGATGTCCTCGTCATCAACTACTACATCATGTTAATTATCCTCATCATGGCCCTCCTCATCTTCACTACATCATGCTGATTATCCTCATCATGGCCAACTAAAGGGTGTATATGTATTTTTTGTAATAAATGATTTGATGTTTTGGATTTTTTTTAGGGGGGGTGTTGGTTAAATTTTATTAAGAATATAAAGTAAAATTTAACTAATACAAGTAAATCAAACTAAACAATACCAAAGTTATGAAGTTGACAAATGAGTTTCAAATCTAGTTCTCAGTTCAATCTCGGCCTCCATACGAGCGAGCACGCTTAATCATCATGTTGTTCTTATATCTCTCTTTGAAACTATTAACTGTAGATTAACAACAAGCTTTATTAACCCCAATTTTGCTTTATGTCATATGTAATCAAAATAAGTTTTTTAATTAGGTCTAGCTATCAAACAATCTAAAATTATCTCTCTAGATTTAGTATGACAATTGCATTATGTACTAGGAAACATGTAATCTAGGCAACAACCACACAAGCTTGGGTCATTTAAGCTATGCTATGTTATCCATAACGATGCACAATCATTAGCTTACTACATTAGTTTACCATAAATGAATCAGAGTTACAACGATTATGTATTGTATTCTAGATTCTGGCAATGGGTTCATATATAAATAATCTATTGAAAGTGTTTAAATCATTCATATATGGATCCTAAAACATTATGCAAAGAATAACATAAACAATTCCAAAAGAGAGGGAACAATATTACAAGATAAAGAGATGCTCCAAAAGTGTTCTTCGGCCTTAATATCTCCTTCAAACTAGAAAGAAGGTTAGTTCTTCATAGATCTAAAAAAAGGAAGAACACTGCCTCCTTTCATGTTTTTAAAAATTTTCTTTCTTTGTTTGGTCGCTTAAATGTCCTCTTATAGTAAAAATTAGTTTTCTGGGATATACGGAAAACTACATGATCATGTCATTTTTCCCCCATTCGTAAACATACACGGTGTTGATGAGCTACAAGGGGATGTAGCTAACTGTGTAAGTTACAGGAGAGGCTAAAATTGTGTCTTCGCGATCCTACATGCTTCTAGAGAGTTACATGGTGATATGTAATTAATTTTTGATATATTTAATCTATGATACTTACAACCTATTTGGTTCACTGGAATAAGAATTCTATTAATGAGGTATTCTTAAAATTTTGTTACTCCTCTGTTTGATTAAAAAAAGTACAAAGAATAACTAATCTTAGGTTTTGTTATTCCTTGACTTTGGAGAATAGCTAAAGTCAATCTCTATCTGTCTTTATCTATTCTAAGAACTTCTGGAATAGATAAAAATGTAGAGGACAAAAATATCCTCTTTACCGCGCAAAAGGCTCGTCCATTTTCACTCTCTCTACCATGTGATTCTCTTCTCCACTAGAAACTTCATTTTCACATGCTCTTCAAGCCAACCCAACTATTCTCTTTTTTTATTAGACTTCATTTTCAATTATCCAGAAACTTCTCTACTGTGCGATTCTCTTCCCATTCCTAACGCTCTCTCGACATCAGCCAACTCTCCCAATAGGTAAAAACACACTCTCTCTACCTCAATATTCCTCCTTTTATCATTGATGTTTTCTATTGTTATGGGATGATAAAGTTACAGAATTGGTGACTATTTTATGTGTTTTTGATGGGTTTGGATTGGATAAGAGATTAGGTTTTGTGCTTTGATTTCTCTCTTTATCAATGGGTTTTGATTAGGTAAGGGATTAGTGTCAGTTGCCGTCGAAATTACGAATGGAGAAGAAGATTAGGTTGAAGGAGGTTGTATTTTGGTGGTGGATGAAGAGGTAATTCATCCTTTTTCTTCTTTGACTGTTAATTTTTTATGTCCAAGTTAGATTATTTGTTTTTAATTTTCGTTGTCTTTTATGTTAGGCATGGTCTTGATTTATTCTTTACATATTCCATCTTTCTGTAGGTTTAATAAGGTTTGTTGTTTTCTAGAAACCATGAACTGGACCTTAGTAAGGGATTCCTTTCTTAAGATGCTTCTGGTATGCACCCAAGTCAAACCCTAGCCTTGTCAGTTTATTAAATATGCACCTCTTCTGTTGTGATTTTATATGATTAATTGTTATTTTGTTTTGTGTTATAAGCATTATAGTAATTCTTTATTTTGTTTAAAAAAATTAACGACCGTAGCTCTCACCTCACTTTGACTCGTGACAGTTATAACACTATAATTTCTAGCTACAGTTGTATAGTTCTATAGAGACAATGACTCATTCAGATTTCATTTCATTTCAATATGTTTCTACTATTTCAGAGTTTTAGAAGAATAAACTATAGAAGTTTGATGAAGGATTGCTTCTTCATCATATGTGGACTTTGTTAAAATTGTACTCAATCTTCTTCTGGTCTTATATCTTAAACTACAAAGCCAACCACAAGTGAAGATACTACTGTAGCAATAGCATCACTAGAAGCAGTAAACAATATTGATGTTGCCTTAAAGAAACGTTTGATAATTATGAGTCCCCTTATGTATGTAAAGATGATGGAAATTGTTGTCTTTAAAATCATGTTATAGACTTTCCAGGTTATGGAATTTGATATGATGAGGAAGAAAGCTGATTTTGAAGGTGTTATTACTAGAGTTGATGGTGTGAGGTGATTAATTTTCATTTCTTGTTTCCTTTTTAATATAACAGAGATTTATTTTTGTATATGGGTTACTTTATTGATGCTGTGATTCGATTCTGAACCCCCTAGTTGGAGATAATTCTAGATGAGCTAACTTACAATAGAGATATGTTGTTTCCTTTCTTTCAGGTATGTAGCTTACTACAAGTGCGATGGCTTTTAAAGAAACAAAATTTCAAAACTGTTTTCTGATTGTACTATTATTGCAAAATCAAGAATTTACTTTTCATTCCAAATCCATGTCATTCTCTTTTTTGTGATTTAGGTTCTAAATAAAGTTTGCAACGTATTATTTGCTTATTGTGGATATATTTTGTAGAAATTTCATCACCCCAAGTGGAAGCTTTAAATTATATAGCAGTATTTCTCAAAGTACAATGCTAAGGTGAATCAACTAATTTATTATTATATTATCTTATTAGTTTCCATTTCAGGTAAACATGTAGGTGATCAGATGTCCAGGATTTATTGATTTCAAATGCCCAGGATTTGTTGAAGCAGTGCTTCAGCTTCTTAACTCGTAATGTTAAAGATTGTCCACACTTGGTCACTACTTTTAACACCTGGTTTTGTCGTGCAACTCAACATCCATGAGATTGATTAGCTGTTGGTTCTGATCTTGGTTTTCTCTTTTTGTATAATTCCACTTTGTGCAATCAAAGTTGTATAGACTATACATAACTTCATGACAGCAAGTGTCGAGTGCACTACAAAATTTACCTGACTCTGCACACTAAAATTTGTAGTTATGGTGAGTCAGGATCGAATCTATAGGGAATGTTCGGTTAATTTCCGTGACAAAATTAATTGATGCAAGGAAAGTATATGGGCGCTTTTGGATTTTAAGCAATTTAAAAATTAAAGTAAAAGTAAAATATTGAAGTAAAAGTAAAATATTGAAAAAAAATTAAAACAAGCAATCGAAAATGGGAAAAGTGTCTAATATAAGTATGGTTCAGTTCTAGGGTCAATTTTGTCCTAAACATCATCAAGCACATTCCATCATTCTAATGTTTTTATAACTCTTTTCGAACTATTGATCTAAGACTAGTAGAATGCTCTACAAATCTCGGTTTTCCCTTAGGTTATGTTTAATCAAGATATGATCATTAATTAAACCTAACTACCAAATAACCTAGGATACGATCTCTAGATTCAATTTGGCAGTCACATTATGAATTGAAAAATGATCAATATAGGTAGTAACCTCACCCGTTTGGCTAACCTAAGTTATATTGTTCCTAACAATTAATGATCATTAGATGCTACTCACAGACACCAAAAGTAACGATTACAGATTACATTCAATGTTTTAGCAATAGGTTCGAAATAAACAATCAAAATAACATATTAAGATCATTCATCCCAAAACCAATCAATTCAATACCAACAACACAACAATCCGAAAAAATAATTACAAAATTAAAAAAATAAAATAGCTTAATCGCGACTTGACGTCGATATTTCTGTTGAACCGGTGTCGAAAAACTAGCCTTCCATCTTTATTTTCATGCTATAACCGTAGGTCATCTTCTCCATATGCTCCACTAGCTCTCTGTCGCAGCTCCCTACTATAGCTTGGATGGGACAAATAAGTTTTGGGGTTTTTTGGTCTAACACCCCTGATCACGCTCTACCGCCTGTTCTCTTCTCGCAACCACCAAGCCGCTGACCCAGCCTTTACACCTGCGCCTCCACACCTGCCTTCAAGCCACACTGTATATTGATTGGACAAATATACCTCTTTAAAACCTCCTTTTCTGTGCTCCGGACGCAGCGTACGCATGCGCTTAACGCCCAACGTATGTGTTAAACGCAAGCGTTTCACGCCTAGCCCAACACTGTGCTGCCGTTTCTGCCTACTACTGTGTCGTTTTGAGCTCTCATCTTCCAACCTTTGCTAGTTGCTACGTTGTCCTTCCTCTTAAGCATGATTGTCCATTAAATTTAATTGCATGGAACATGCAATTTCCAGTATTTTTCAGCCACGTTAATTCTTCTTTGATCTTTCATTTTCCTTATCTTCTTATTGACTTTTATTTTCTTCTTTTTGCTCCATGAAGACAAGCAAAAATAAATCTTCGGAAATGACCCATATGTCTTGCTTTCGACTCACTTTAATTTCTTTGCTTTCAAATTGTAACTAAAATCACATATGAGTTAACGAGAGTATCTTAAGCATTTCTAAGACATTAATCACTAAGTGTAGCATACCACATGAATCAAAATTTAAACACATATCAAGTTTCCTCACACATAGCCTTTGATCGTCCTTAGGCAAATCTTCAAAATCAAAATCACAAACCAAAACTTTAATTTATTTTCCACAGTTCTTAAGAATAGATAACCATAAGTCAAGGTGAATGACTTTCAAAACCTAAGCAAAAACTCAACATTCAAAGTTTTTACTCATGATCTATCATATTCACTATCCTTAGAAATTGAGTAATCTAGAGGTAGACTTGGACAGAAGGTGTTTAAACAAGATATTTCCATGAGTACACCCAAACACCATTCGTGATCACAACAGTCCACAACTTTGCATTTCATTTCATTTCTTCACCACTATTATGAGAAGGTTTTATTGAAAATGTGAGAAAACATGGGAAGGCAACAAAAATTTTGTGGAGTTAACCTTACAACATAGAAAGAATAAAGGAGGACCATATAGAATGAATCTAAATTTAAAATGGATCAGTCGACCCGGTCTACGAATCTATTCTAACTATCAATAAATTCCTAAAATTTTAGGTGGGATGGGCATTGTAATTATTTCAAATTCTCGGGTTATAATGACAGACCGAGAAGCTCGCCTAGAAAGAATCGGTGGAGAAATCTTATGTTATATATGGTAATCTTTCTGATATCCGAATTTGATACGGATTTCTTATTTGTGAAAAAAGAAAAAGAACAAGTTTCTAATAGCATTCCTCCTACAATCCCTTAGTAGATCCTTAAAGATGTTTCTTAAAATAGAATGAAGGAGCAAAAATGGGTTCAGTAAGGCTTAATTAGTGAACCACTTTCCTATAGTATTCTCCAGATTTGTTTAGATAAGAAAGATCTGGTTTTAGATTATGTTTTAGGAAAGATCCATTGTAGTTTTTTTCAACTTGAACATTCCTTTCATTTCATAGGGATAACTACAAGATTTCAAAGTGAAAATAAATTCATTTTCTTAAAAAAAGAAGTATGTATATTCAGAATTAAGGAATGACAAATATGAAAATAAGAGCCTCTATTCGTAAATTATGATGCTATGGGATTGAACAAGGGATCTAAAGAATGATAGAGGCTAAACTATATTAGTAACAAGTAAATCCTTTGTATGGAAAAATTCTCGATAGTTTTTCGGAGATAAAAGCCAATCGAAAGGTATAAGACAGCCTAAAAAGCGCTTGGCCATGATCGCCTTTGTAAGGCTAACTTGGGTATTGAGCATTTACCTGTAAGAACTATAACAAACGAATTTTTTGCAATGGTCAACCCTAGAAAAAAAAAAAGGAACAGCCCATTTTTTATTATTTATTACATAAAATCATTCATATATGTGTGTGTGTGTGTATAGATATGAATAACATATCGATTTTACAGTATCTAAACATATATATTCTTTATATGGTATGGATCCTTTTGGTTCGTTTGATTCTTTCTCGAGCTGGATGATGAAAAATTATCATGTCCAGCTCCTTCGGAGGATGAATCTATAAAGAATTCACCTATCCCAATAACAAAAAAACCTGAATTGAATGATTTTTAGGCAATTATAGATCTTAGGAGTCAATTCTGATTGATCAATAAAAATATATTTCAATACTATTTGTTTTTTATTTTTCCTTAGTTTCTCCAATCTATCATGAACAGTAAAAAGGGGTAAAGTAACCTTGGAACAAGTTCGACAATGGATTCAAAAATCTTGGTGATCTTCTCTATCTTCTATCTAATGAATGGGGAGTCCGTTTTGAAATCGTCCACCCTGCAACCACCCTTAAGTATATTCTTCAACAGGAATTACACAAGGGTAAATTGATACAATAGAAACCTCTGGTAAAATGCCCGCCCGTAACCTAACCATCAATGATTGGTGAACCCACAGATCTATTTGCAACTCCTTTGTAAATATTGCTCGAATGGTATTTCTTTCCCGTATTTCAAATACTTCGTACAGTACCCAATAAGTTATTGGGTGTTCTTTCAATGGTTTCAGTACCTGCGGGATTATTAACAGTATCCTTTTTGGAGATGATGCGGTTTCTTTCAAATCGAAACGAAACTTAGGTAAGCGTAAATATAATATAATGAGTAAATGAGCTATTTGAAAAAAAAATCGAGATTGGGGTAGATGCCTAAAATAACTGCTAAACCAATATATGTGTGTCCATAAAGTATGTGTAGATAGGAGATCATATGAAAGGGGCTCTTCTTTTTTAAAATCTAACGAATTAGATGAATTCCCTCTAAAGATTCACATCAGATGCATAATCATAAATCAAAGGACTTTTTAAGGTTGTAATGTAGGAGGTGAGATGTGTTTAGGTCAAGTAGCATGCAAGCCATCAAAGCTAGTGAAACTAAAGTAACAATCAATCAAAAACTAGGTACCGTCAACTATGACGAATGCAACATTTATATTTCATGGCCCCATTCAACTCTCACACACCAACCACATGAAGCATATACCAATCCGAAGGAATCACTCATACAATTTTGATCTTTTTTTTAGTTATTCTTTTGTTATTTCAAATTCCAGTTTTCAAACCAAACATTGGCATGCATCATCATTAGAAATTCTTAGGAATAAACCAAACACAGTAATTCCCATTTCATTCCATTCCTCATCTATTCTATTTCTTAAGAATAATCATTCCATTCCTTATCTATTCCAGCAAGTGAACCAAACAGGTTGTTAGTGATTAAAGCTTTCAAATGCTTAAGACACTTTAGTTCATATTTATTTGTAGGTACAATTCAGAAGGGAAAGACCCAAAGTAAACCAAAATCACTATATTTGAGTCGTTCTCCAAAGATTCACACTCACTTGTCTTCATGGAACAAGAAGAAGAAATAGAACGAAGATGAGGCAAAAAAACACTAAAAAGAGTGAAGAATAGCTTTATCATGGCATAAGATGTGTCTCACGACCACAACAAGTTTGTCATGGCCGTGAGAGGCGTGTCACGCCCATGACAAACTTGTCATAAGCGTGACACTATTTGCATGGGCATGACAGCCCATGTTATGCCCATGCATGGTGTCTCACGGTTGTGAGAAAGGGCAACTCACCAAAACCTAAGTTTTTAGTATAAAACGTTGTTTTGTGACGACAAAACCTATGTTCTTGTTTGGGAAAATTTTAAAGAATCGACAGAGAGGTTTCAGGAGAATGAATAGGGGCAAACCTCTCATCCTTTGAAGACACGTGGAGGGCTAGGCTTCCCAATGCTGACTCGGAGTTGATATCGACATCAAAGAACCTAGTTAAGCATTTCTCTCATTGTTTGTTGTTCTTTCTCTTAGGGATTGATTGTGTTATCCTATGTTTAATGTTTGGGTGTTATGTGAGAATGACTGAATGCTCTATTTGATTATTTTTATCTAAGAACCCATTGCTAGAATTTTAATATTATTCGTAATTGTCATGTTGAGATTCGTTTGAGGCAACTAATGGTTTTTAATCATTGGGGATAACATAACCTAGGCTAAATGACCCAAGCTTGTGTGGTTGTTTCCTTAATTAATCTATTTTCCCAAGTTGTAATGCGGCTATCCAATTAAATCTTGAGAGCTTGTTCTAGGTTGTTCAATAGCTAGGTTTAATTAATGAGCTCTTCTTAATTAAATAAGACCTAAGGGAAAACTGGGATTAACAAAGCTTGTTGTTAACCTCGATTAATAGTTTCTAGAAGAGGTATAAGAACAATAATTCAATGAAATATGTTCAACCGTGTGTAGGTCGAGATTGAATCGATGACTGAGTACCTAACAAATTCATCACTTTCATCATTTTTACGTTGTTTGATTTAATTTGTTTTTGTTAGTTTAGTTTCATTTTATTTTCTTGTTTAAAAACCAAAACCAAACCCCCCATAAAATAAACACCAATTATTTTCATTTTAAAAGCTTTACACACACTCTATGTGGGATTGAATTAGACTCACAACTGCTATAGTTGTAAGTCTAGTTAATTTAAGTAGTGTTACGACATGCTACGTCAATTTTGGCATTGTTGCCAGGGAGTACGGTGTTTTAGTTTTTGCTCTTGATTTTAATTGGTATTTTGTACATATTTGTTTGTAATTAGTTTTTTCAATTATTTATTGACCGTCTCACTTTTTGTTTAGCGTCTGTGATTTTAAAGAAAACATGCACGGAAGTAATTTTTTCCACAACTCTTATTCCCAATCATATAGCTCATATTAGAATGATCATTTAATTTTAATTATGGATGGGATAATCAACAGAATTACTTCCTTGATAGTTTGCAGGACACACAACAATTCTCGCATATACCAGAAGCCTCTTCTTCCAGTTCAGGTACATCTCAGGAAGAATTACTTAATATTATGACTGCTAATAATATTCAACTTCAACAGAGTGTACAAGAGCTCTAGCTAGATGTAAGGAAATTTTCGTAAGTTACAGGGTAGAACGTCTAAGATTTGGAGAGGCAAAAAGACTCAGGTACATCTCTAAAAGAATTAGTTAATGTTTGTGTTGCTAATAATTTGTGATTTCATCAGGAAACAAGTTCTAAAATCCAGAACTTGGCAAGTCAGATGGGTCAGCTGGCGAAAGCTATTAACTGCCTAGCATCACAAAGCGCAGAGATGCAGCCATCTCAACTTGAGGTGTACCTAAGGGATGTTAGTGTAGAGAACTTACAGTGTTGAAACCCGATCCTTAAGTGGCAATTTAGAGATATGAAATGAAATTCAATGAGTGTTTTGTATATGAATTGTGTTATAGA
>JANITX010177943.1:0-11979 GCA_027564395.1 Erythroxylum ulei
GATAATTTTTACTTTATATCATCAATCAACTTTCTATTTTAACAAATTAAATGTTGAAACAAATCAAAATATTATCAGCAGATAACTCAGAACTGTTTAAATTATGCATCAACCATAACATCATCAAATAAAATTTAATATAGGGAAATTAAAAAATAATTTTTAGTAAATTTACCGACAGAATAACCAAAAACCATTGGTAAGTTTGTCAACGGACATATCTTTTCCGTCGGTAACTTTACTAACCGATACTGACGGTTAGACAAAATTTTCGTCAGTAAATTTGCAACGGACATTCTGTGGTTCGTTACAAATTATTACCGACGGCTGCATCTCCGACGCCTTGGTTCGTCGGTAAATTCCGTCGCTATCTAAGTTTTTTGATGGAATGTGTAGATATTTTGTCAGTAATTTTTGTCACCAATTTTCTTTTAGTGGTGTGCCTGATATAATATAATGTGCACATATAATATGTTTGTTGATCAACTTTACAAATTGACTTAAACATTGTCCTAGTTCATCTTAATTTTCATAATATTCACCACCTCTATTAGATCTTACTATTTTTACCTTTTTATCTAATTGTCTTTTAACCTCATTTATAAACGCCTCAAAGGAGTTTACAACTTAAGTTTATTTTATTAAGTAAATAGACTTATCCATAACATGAAAAATTATCTATAAAGGTGATAAAATACTTTTCTTGGAGTGTCAAAAGGTCCACATAAATCAAGGTGTCTAATTTTAAGGAGCTAAGTATTTCTTGTGATTCTTTTCTTACTATGTTTTATTTAATTTCTCTTAATATAATCTACATATAAATTAAGATCAGTAAAATCTAAATTCAAAAGAATTTTACTTTGTTCTAATCTTTCTTTGTATATATGACCCAAACATTTATGCCACAAGAAAGTTGAATTACCATTCATTATGCTACGATGGCTCCAATGGTATGATAAACAAAAAAATAGTGATTTAAAAAATTAACATCAATTTTAGATTTGAAAAAGTTGTCTATAAGAATTCCAAAACTCATAATTAAATTATGTTTAAATAAACTGAAACAACCACCTCCAAACATAAAAGGAAGCTTTCATCAAGTTTAGAAATAGAAATTATGTTTCTAAAAATTGAAGGTATATAGAGAGTTTGTATTAGATCCTGGTAATAACTAGTATCTGATATTAGACAATAAGGACCAATGCCTTCAATTGGGACCTTCTTACTATTTCCCATAAACAGAAAGTTCTTGGTTGGATTTACGATTTGGATTGTAAAGAATCCTTGCATCATATTATAAATATGAGTTGTAGCAAAAAAAATTAAGCCATCAATTATTAAAAGGAACTTCAGCTAAGTTTAGTTCAGAACATATAAAAAGGTTAGATGGCTTTCTTATCTTTCTGATAGTGTCCTTTTTTCTTACAGAAATAAAAATTATCTGTCTTTTGTTCCTTCTTGTTAATATTTACGGCAACCTATGTCACTTTAGCAGACACTTTCTTTTTAAATTTCTTAGCCTTTGACTTGTGAATCTTGCTAGCTCCTTGACCCATAAAGTTAATTGAAAGTGCTTATTGATTCTTTAGCCTTGTTTCCTCCTAAGTAAGCATATTAGACAATTTATTAATACTCCACTTATCGCTTATAGTATTGTAGTTAATTTGAAAAGGTCCAAGTAATAAGTTCATAATGAATTGCACTAAGGAGCCATAACTATCATAAACAAGGTCTTTAATTTTGTTGTGATATTTGTCATCTCTAGGATATATTATTGCATGCTCTATGACCTATCAAACTTTATGGTCAGTAGCTTAGACATTACTGTACCAATAAGAGACTTATCTACAAAATGGAAACATTCTTCCACAAGTTTACACTACAAGAAAATTATAAATTATCAAAGGAACAAATTCTGTGCTAACTTAGCAACAAAAATTTAGTTTTTATCGGTAATTTTGCGATGGAAAAAATCTGTCAGTAAAGGTGGAGGAAATTTATCAACGAAATTTTACTGACATAATTTGGCGATAGAATAGTGAAGGTTATCGTAAAAATATGCGGCAATGGTTGGTGGGAATAATAAGTGTCGGGGTTTACCAATGGAAGAAATGTTCGTTAGTAAAATTTAAAGTTAAATGACATCGTTTGGGTCTTCGACTTCAACATTTTTAATCAAAGGAAAAAGACATCGTTTGGTTAACACCACCAAACGATGTTGTTTTCCTTTGAACATAAAACTACAGCCAAAGGCCCCCTCCCTCCCCTGCTTATTTTTTCTTCATTTTCTTCCTTAATCATTGTCGTTCATCTTCTTTCTTAATTGCCAGTGTTCTTTTGCTTCAACTTTTCTTCCATCATCCATTCAGTTAATCATCTATCAAGGTTAGTAATCCATGCTTTGCTCTTAGGTTTTTTTGTGAGAATTTTTTTAAATAAATGCATATATGATCTTCAGTTTTGTTGATGTGGTTTGAGTATTTTCCGTTTTTCAATTATGATTGGTTCATTTTTTGTTTCACCATGTTTATGTTGGTGAATAATGAAAAAATACAGTGATTTTGTTATTATTTAGAGATGAATTCGATTTGCCTATGAATTGCTCGATGAAATGTCTCATAGGGATATTAGTGAGACTTGGTTATTTGTTAGATATTTATGCTCTTATCAACTTATTTTTTGTCTCATCTTTAACTAATCCATGAATGTAAGCATAATTTGTTTTATAAGGAAATTAGGTATGGTGAGCCTGATTGTTCCCTTTTATGAGCTCTTTGACTATGGAAGATTCATGAAACTCGCGATACTCACATATATTGTCCATTAATTATAAGAATTATAAGAATTTTTCATTGATTTTATAAATAGTTTACATGTAATTTTTACCCATATATAGAGTTTTTGTAAAGGAGAAAGAGAATTGATTTATTTTCCCTTTTTATTTTTTATCAATTTATACATTGTAGATCTTTTTATGTTAACAAAAAGGATATAATGATATTTAACTTGATCGTTTTTAGATTAATGAATTAAGACGGAGCATGCTTTGCCTATTGATTTCATATAAGGGGAGATTACTCAAGGTCATTTATTTTTCCTAATATCACCAAATATTTTTCCATAATGAAAAAGATGGAGATTTTTAGACTAAATGAATTTTTAATCAATAGTTTTAATGATAACAAACTACTATTGTCTTTATCTTTAGTGATATTAATAACTTAATATGTGAAATATTAAGTTCAATGGAAGATAAAGTGAGAAAAGGAACTAATTGAATCAAATTTGCAGTTAAAGGATGAAGGAAATGAGAAAAGTGGAGCATATATACAATTCAAATGAAGAATTAGGAATAACGAGTAATCAATCATATAAAAATTTAAGGAAAACATTGTAATCTTTCTTTGTCATTTCAATACATTAAGGACTCAATCATTGCATAATCATTTGCATATAATGCATAACACATAAATCTTTTGTCATAATCCAAAGCAACTTTAGAATGCTTAGAATGAATATTAGCTGTTGGAATCTAAAGAAAATGCCTAGAGTAGTTCCATAAGACTTGAAATGGAAAATGAAATGCCTATAGGTAGTTTTTGGGGCTTAAAACTAAACTAAAGTGAAATGGAATCCCTAGAATGAATATTTGGGCTATAAAATGGAGAAAATGTTTGAAGTTGTATCACAGGACTTAAAATAAAAATGAAACAATTAAAGGTGGATTTTGGGGCTTAACAATAAAATATTTAGAATGAATTTTAAATTAATTATGTACCTAATAATTAGTTAGATAACAATTTATATTAAAACAATTTCATAAATGATTAAAAAAAAGTTAAACTTCTAACATCATAGAATATATTTTTAATAATTTAAATATCATTAATATTTTATTAAAATAAGTAAAATCAATTGAAAGCACTTGAGGGCCTTGTTAAAGACGGTCATTTGTGTTAGCAATGCGTTATCCTCCCTCTTAAGAAAAACTAAACTAAAGCACTTAAGGACTCTAGGTTAAACCTCTCTTTGATATAAGTTTTGTTTAGTTGTAAAAGCTAGCTTAATTTTGTGGCTAGCATTTAAATAGAAATTGAGAATAATGGATAAACTCTTATTTATGAATTTACCTTTTCTTAGCTACTTTTTATTCCTTAACCATACGAAATCCTCAACCACCTCCTTTTTAATTATTCTTTTCTTCAATCCATATGGAAATCTATGCTAATCATTTTCAATATTCATTAGATATGTCCTAGGCAAAACTCTTCACTGTGGATTACATCTTATACTAATAGGAACTAGGAAGTAGGAAACTTGATTTAGTTGACAGGTAACTATTTTGTTTATTACATATAACTAACATGAATTATAATAAACAAAACAAGAATTTGCAAGAACTCTTACACAAGATAGTTCAATGGATAAGAGAAACTAAATGGATAAAAAATGAGTTCTCAACTAAAGCCAAGCATTTAAACTAAAATCTATATAACTACATCTTCATTCTCGATGACAATTAATTTTAGGAAACTATGTGACTCTAGACCTTTTATTTACTTTTGATTTTTCCATTAAAGAACTTGTTTTTAATGTTATTACCATTTTGTATAACTTGAATATCTAATTCTCTATAGGGCTTGGTTAGATTAGATATGGCTCTTATTTTTGCTAGTTCATACATTCTTATCTCTTTTATTTGCAATATATTATTCATATCACTCATCATAAAAGGTAACGATGGGAACAAATGTCATACATTAAGGACTTTACTGAAAGAAGGAAGATAAAATAATTTAGTAAATAAATTTAAATATTACTTAAAAAGTTTTGATTAGACCTAGTGGGGAAATACAAATAAATTTAATTTTGTAAATTTTTTTAATGGTATCTTCTTTAGCTTAACGAATCAAGAGGTAATAGGAGAAATTCCACTACACCATTCTTTTTATGATTAATATGTAATTTAATTTCTTTATACATCATTAGAGAATCATAGTTCTTATATTTGCTTAATAGGAACAAAAATAGGTCAATGTGAGCAATCCAACTCCAAGGCAAAAAATTTTTGAGTGCTTATTAAGGACTTGTTACAACTTATGTCCTGGACATTTTTCGTTTTGGCTACTTGTGCTACTCAATGCATATCTATACCTATGCTCAATTCAAAACTTATAAAGAACTAGCTAATTGTTTATTTCCTTTCTTGCAGATCGTGTTCTATGTTGAAGAGCATCGATAATTGGTCTTACTATATTTTAAAAAAATCAATTCTAGGTACCCACACAAACTTGGTCCTTGGAGTTCTCTTTGTGTGATAGTAGAGCCTAATAAATGATTAGCATATGATATATTCTTTTTATGAAAATATGACCTATGGTGATTTAAAGAAAATGCGATGCTTTTTTTGTTTCTCATAATGATTGATATTAAATGGGAGCAAGTATCATGCCTTTATGCTTATAAAGAGACCTATAATGATTGTGAGTTTGTTTCATACCATTTTAATGAGAAAGAGGCCTATATGAATGAAAAAGAGGTTGTAATTATGGTTTTGCATAATAATAATGTTTTTTTTTCCATAATAATGGTTATGATCTTGCGAAAAATTTATATGTTGTCTTTTTCCATATGTGATATTGCAAAAAATGGTTATGATGAAAGTGAGGTTAATTGTTCTTTTGTAAGCAGAGATCGAGGCTTCAATGGCTTAAGCAATATTATAAGTCATAGGATATGAAAACATTAATAGGTAATTGTTTACTGTCTTTCTTGTAGGCTATGTTCTGTGTTAAAAAGTGTCGATAATTGTCCAACCTCATCCGTCTTCTTTGTAGTTTGCGATTGTCCATTTATTAAGGTAAGTCATGCAACTAAGTAATGTTTACAATGTGATTAATTTTTTGTTGTTCTTTGTAATTTTACCTTTAACAATTATTAATGAGTTTGTAGGTTGGGGTTTAATAGTGTAAGTATTTATGTTTAGGAATTTGTTAAAATTGAAACATAAATTAAACTTCAATGTGATTAATTCAAACTTAGTATTAACATAAGAAATTCACGTAATTGACCTGACAATTTTTTACATAATAAACTCTTACGATGGTATATATGCTAGAAACCCATGACGCAGCTCTCATGAGGATTATTGATGAAAAATTCCACGAGCCTAAGAGTCATAGCGAGAACTTGCTTTCTTAATTTACAGGTGTAAACAATGCCATGTACCATAGTGCTTTTTTAAAATCAAACTTTAAAAATGAACTTGTAGGTGCTTAATTGAAACATAAAGACTTGAACTTTAATGGGTTTAATTCAAACTTACTATTAACATAAGAAATTCATGTAATTGACGTGACAATTCTTTACATAATAAACTCCTAGGATGGTATATAGGTTGGAAACTCATGATGTAGCTTCCATGAGGCTTATCGGTGAAAAATCCCACGAGCCTAGGAGTCATAACAAGAATTTGCTTTCTCGATTCACAGGTGTAAACAATGTCACGTACCATAGTGCTTGTTTAAAATCAAACTTTGGAAATGAACTTGTAGGTGATTAATTGAAACATAAATACTTAAACTTCAATGTGATTAATTCAAACTTAGTATTAACATAAGAAATTCATGTAATTGGCAAGTCAATTCTTTGCATAATAAACTCCTAGGATGGTATATAGGTTGGAAACCAGTGATGCAGCTCTAATAAGGCTTATCTTTCCTTATAAATTCTTCTATGAAGTAGTAAGGTTCTTATGACTTAGAATGTGGTGATTGTCCAATCACTAAGGTTGAATTGGTTGTGATTGAGTTTTCTAATTTTGAAATCATATGGTAGGATAGGTTGGCTTTAATTTAAAGGGTAAATAGTCAGAGACCTGTAAAAATAGGAAATTAAGGATCTAATGATCTATAAAGTAAAGATGAAATGTTCTGTAAGATTAATATAGATTCTACCATAATGATTATTATATCTAATTATGAAATCACTTTTTAAAATAACATTTTTGCATAAATGAGTAATGTTGATAGATCTTGGATGTATAGACGATTAACACCCGATGGTTTCATTAATCCTGAGTTTGTTAAGGGAGTTGAAGCTTTTATTCACTATGTATGTTTTCAACCTGCATATATGGATGGTCCAAAGATCAGATGTCCATGTAAAAGTGTAAACATATTCATTTTCTTCCTATTGATGAAGTGAATCTCCATTTGTTAAGAAAAAGGTTTGTTCCAAATTATTTTGAGTGGACACGATATGGGAAGCCATTAATTTGTAGCACCTTAAGGGGTAATGAAGCAAACTTGTTAATAAATGTGGATGGGTTTAAAGGAGGGACTAGATTTATAACAAATAATGTGGGTGCAACTGAAAATCCTTACACCTAAATGGTTTATAATGCAACCGGTTATACCTTTCAGGCAAATATAGACAATCTTGAAAAAGAACCAAACCCACATGCAAAAAAAGTTTTTTGACTTACTAAAATCAGTTGACCAAGAATTATGGTCAAATTATGAGACCATGACTCAATTATCTTCAATTGTTAGAATAATGAGCATAAAGTCTGAAGGGTATATTTCTGATCGAAGTTTAGATAAATTTCTTACTTGGTATGATGAATCATTGCCTCCTGATCATACAATGGTTGATAATTTCTAAAATATGAAGAAACATATTAGGGGTCTTGGTTTGCCAGTTGAAAAAATTGATTGTTGCAAATTGTGATATATGTTGTTTTGGGGGAGATGATGCGGAATTACAAGAGTGCAAATTTTGTGGTTAATCCAGGTTCAAACCCAGAAAGCATTCTTAGAAGCAGATGTATTATTTTCCGCTAACTCTGAGACTTCAAAGACTATATGCCTCTGATGTTACAACATCTCATATAAGATGACATATTGAACATGAACAGGAAGGTGGAATAATGAGCCATCCATCAGATGCACCCATATGGAAAGATTTCAATAACACCCATTTTGAGTGTACAACTGAAAGTCAAAATGTTAGGTTGGGATTGTCGATAGTCAATCTGGCCAACAATATTCATCATGGCCAATCATAATTACTCCTTATAATTTGCCTCCACGGATGTGTATGAATGAGGCATATATGTTCTTAATGGTGATTATGCCAGGGCCTATAAATTCAAAGCATAAAAATTGATGTATTCTTACAACCATTGGTATTTGAATTGCATCATCTTTGAGAATTTGGTAGGGACACATATAATCTGCCTCTTAAACAATTTTTTTTTGTTAACAGCTTTGATGTGGACTTTTAGTAATTTTCCTACATATGTTATGTTGTTTGGATGGAGCACAGTAGGGAAATTGGCTTGTTCTTACTATGACAATGATTCTAATGCATTTTATCTTTCTAACGGGGCCAAAGAATCTTTGTTTGACAGCCACAAGACATTTCTTCCTTTAAATCATCCATTTAGATGCAATAAAAAAGTTCATTAAGAATAGGATGGTACAAACACCTCCTCCCTTCACAAAGTTGGTGAAGATATATTGTAGGAGATTGATGAATTAGGATTGTTGGAAGTTATAGAATTTGAAGCCGATGAAGTTAATACAAGCATTAGCAAAACTTTGGTTAGAGAAAACGAAGGATCTTTTAGGATTTTCCATATTGGAAAACTAATTTGATACGTCAAAATTTAGATGTGATGTATATTGAAAAAAATATTTTTGACAATTTGTTCAATACCATAATGAACATTAAAGGGAGGACAAAAGACAATGCAAAATCATGAGCTGTTTTGAAACTTTTTTGTAGAAGGAATGAGTTAGATAAAAATCTTTGCACTAGTAAATATCCAAAAGCATGTTACACTTTGGGAAAAAAAACAAAAGGAAATTTTGTGTGAATGGTTGAAAAGTCTAAGCAATGCATTCCAAATCATTGTTATTTTATTTATGGAAATGAAACAACTTTAACTGCATAACAATTTAAATCTACCCTAAGCATGCTAATCTATGGTCATTAGCTTGACCTTGCATCCTTGGAAACTCAACCAGAATCAATTATGAGCGGCTTGCTTCCACCCTTTTCGTTCATCATTAGTTTTATAGTTTGTAAGTAAGCTACAAATTGAAAAAAGATCAGAAAGACAATAGTAGCCTGTTATGCCACGATTGTGGGCCATTGTTTCGGCCCGAGTGTCTCCAAAACTTCTCCATTCTTCGAAGTTGACCCTGAAATACTAACAAACAAATCAAGGTACCTTAAAGATATAATAATTTAACTCAAAGACTTGTACTAACATATAGAAACACTTAAACAAAATTAATTCACAAACTAACCTAAACACATACTAAACGATTAAGTTAATACTTAAATACATATCAAACTAAGTCCTAAAACATGATGCAATTCACAGTTATCACGTCTCCTCTTCTTCTTTCACTTCATGAATAGAGACTTTCATATCTTCTTCAATCTCTATGTCTTGCATCCTTTGTTCTTTGTTCTCTTCTTCTTCAACTTCTTGAACAGAGACTTTCTTTTATTCTTTAAAGTCAATCTCTGCTGTCATCTACTCTTCTTCCTCTTGCCCCTTTAAAGATTCGACTTCCTCAATTCTCATGAATTAACTACCTTGTTTTGGATTCTTTAATACCTAATTCATGCTAAAGTTTACTTGTTCATCTCCAATCTGAAGGATGAGGTTGTCTGCATAGACATCTACTAAATCTTTTCCGATGGTAAAAATGATAAACCAAGGATTAACGGACAATTTTTATACTCTTAAAAGTCTAGCACAACAAAATCCAGAAGAATGTTAAACTTGTTTACTTTTACAGGTACACCCTGAAGTAAATCACGCATTAGAATAGACTTTATGTTCGATATACAAAATGCACAAGAAGGGGGTTGAATTGTGTATTCTTTTTCGTAAGTACAATCCCCTTATATATTTTTGAAAAACTTGCTTTCTCAAAAACTATTAAGTAAGAATATCACGATGTATTGCAGTTAACTTCTAAATACTTATATAAAAACAATAGGAATAAAAATCGAGAGTTTGAGAGTAGAAGTTGACACAACAATTTTATCCTGGTTCACCCTAAACCGTGGGCTACGTCCAGTCCTCAGAATCCTTTATGAGATTTCACTATACTTCACAAAAGTACAAGTATTGTTTTCACCAAGCCTCTTCAAGTCTCTTATAGCAAGTATTGTTTTACTCACTTAGCCTCTTCAGGCTCTTAGCTTTTCTTCTTTCTTACAAAAAGATGTTTGCGAGCTTTGTTACAGAGAATAGTAGCTCTTAATGTTTAGCACAATGAATATAGTGTTTCTAGCTTTCTTAATATCTCTAACTCTTTCAAAATCATTAACTTCAGCAGTCTTCGACTCTGACTCGTATTTATAGCCTTCGTCTTCAACTGCTTCTTGATAATCGCTTCTTTTTTCTTGTTTCTTGATCTTTGAAGAAACAGTTATTTAGTTAAGTTCTGTAACTAACTCAGACTGATTAACCATCCGACGTGGTATCAGGTCTTCGTCTCAGTTTTGCTTTAGCTTCGTCTTTCTTTCTATCTTCTCATTTTCGTTTCCGCTTCTGTTGGACCCCAAACTTTTTCTTGAAAATTTGATTTATTAAATGAAATTAAATAAGGAATTAGTGGTGTTTGATGTTGTATTTGGGCAATGTTAATTGGAGCAATTGCAATGATATTTTGAGGATAATATATGAAATGGGTGTTTTGTGTATGATTGTGTTACTTTATTGATATTGCATGAGATTGTGTATGCCTTGTGTGATGGAGGTTTGTGTGTGACTTTGCAAAAAGGAATGTGTTTGTGCATATCTTGTTCCTTGTTGAGTTGCTATTGGGTATTTGCTTTGGAATAGCATGTTGGAGTTTTGAATTGTGTTTGAGATGAATTGGATGAAGAGTATGTGGTAGTGGGTGAATATGTGAATTTGATGTGTTGGTAAGTGAAGTTGTTGTATTGGTAAACCTTCCTAAGTATAGGAATGGTGTTCAGAAACTTCAATAGAAAATCTGTACTGATCTAGATAGAATTAGCCAAAGTGGTCTTAATAAAAGTTGTAGCTTATGTTTCCAGCTTTATAACTCCATAAAGTATGCAATTTTTCGATATCGGGGCTAGAAGTTATGATCGATTGAAGTCTTGATGTTATTTAGGTTTGATTTCCAGGGCAGAAACTTTGTTGTGACCTTTTGACCATTATAGAGACTAATTTTGGCTTTAAGTTCTTCATGAGAGTTGTAGATTGTCTTTTTATCTTTCCATTTATATAAAGTATGACATTTTTGGACAATGGAGTAGAAAGTTATGAGGTTTAGAAGTTCTGTTACTGTTCAAGTGAGCTGATCGACCAGTCACTTTTGAGTAGATTTTTTACCTCTTTAGAAACCTAAATTGTTTTTAAGTCCTTCATGTAAATTGTAGATCTGTTTTTTTATCTTTACATTGATACCAAGTTTGTAAAATTTGGAGTTCTGTGTCAAAAGATATGAAAGTTGGAAGATAGGATGTTGGATTGGGAAACTTCGCGGCCGACCGATCTTCTGGCGGCCGACAGATCTTCTTGCGGCCGACTGACCTTCTGGCTGACCGACCTTTGATCTTCTTGCTGGCCGACCTCTGATCTTCTGGTCGACCGACCTTTGATCTTCTGGCCGACCGACCTCTGATCTTCTTGCTGACCGACCTCTGATCTTCTTGCCGACCGTCCTCTGATCTTCTTGCTGATCTGACCTCCCTCCACTCTTTTGATCATAACTTTTTCGTCCGACCTCTAATCAATCTGATTTTTGAAGCGTTGGATTTCTAAGACATCCCTCTACCTCTCCATGAAAGTTTATGATTTTTGAGATTTAACTGAGGAAGACCGATCGAATCAAAGTGGGAGGATCGATTAAAAGGTTATGAGTTAGATACTTTCTGAACATGCTTCAGTAATTTGGAGATATCTTGAGCTATAGAGCT
>JANITX010177963.1:0-11977 GCA_027564395.1 Erythroxylum ulei
CATCCTATATTGTTTCATTATATATCTCATACATAATGAATGCATGGCAAAGCCTAGGGTTGGCAATTTTCTAAATGACATGCAATCACGTAATATCACATATTATTTGCATTCATTTATCCATTCATCACATGAACTAATAAGCCATTTTTGACTGTCCATCCTAAAAACATAAATACAATTACAAGGCTTTAGGCCCAACAATTTCTTCTTAGACTTGGATCTTCTACTTCGAACTCTTCGCTCATATGACCCAGCCCATTTGGTAAAAAGTGTGTAATAGCTTTTCTTTTACAACAAAGTTTTGATTTTGATAAAACGAATTTGTCACTTTGAAAACAAAAATTCCAGCACTAGTTTTTCATCAAAACTGAAACCTGTCCATATGAAACAAAAAATCCAGCGTTTGTTTTTCATCAAAATTGAAACTTGTCCATATGATACAAAAAATCCAGCACTTGTTTTTAATCAAAACCAAAACTTCTTGTGTCATAAAACCAAAAATTTGTAACACAAAATTCCAGCACTTTGGTTTTCTAACAACCGAAACTTTGCCAACACACTTTAAGCAAAACTGAAACATTACTTCTTCATTTCTTCATCCTTGGCTTCTTCATCTTCATCATTACATAATTTTTTACATTATATAATCAAAGAAAACATAAAAATGAAACCAAGGAGGAAACATGACGATGATAGGCCATTCTCCTTATTACAAACCAAATGAAGAAAACTTAAAAAGTAACTTTAGAATCTATGGACAACCAAAAGAGCAAAACGTACACCATATATGTTTCTATCATAAAAAAATGATTGCTAACCCATGCATCACATATCGGAACTGAAATCATGCATAAGAAAACTGTCTCTGATACCAATTGTTGGATCAGATAAATAAAGCACGCACGATTTAGATAAAATGGTAGATTTCAAAACTTTTTAGAAATCTAAATTACAGCAGAAGCAATATAACTAAATCAACATGCATATCCATATATGATACGGTATAAAGGAAACACATTTGCATAAACACAAGATGAAATTTATTACCGACTCCTTTGGTACAACTTTAACTCCTCGCTGTGTTATCCTATCCTTGGCAATGTATCCTCTCCTAGGTGATGTATCCTCTTCTAGATATTGTATCCTCAACCAATCTGATCTACCACTTGTTCTTCTTGGACAACTTGGTTAACAAGATCCTTTGGTGGGAAAGGATAAGAAAACTTGAAGAGATTTTGCCTTAGAAGAAAGAAGCCAATGATGAGACACCTCTCATGCAATTTTCAGCTCTCATATGCAAGATAGGAGAGAGAGAGATAAAAATTCAACAACCACTTGTATTTTCTCTCACAATTTCAGTTAAGCCTCAAAGGAAGAAGTGAAGTGCATCCAATGCATCACTTCCTTCCTTAATCAATCTTAAAGAAGCCAATAAATGAGACTCTTCTCATTTGTTTTAAGATGGCTAGATGAAAAAACCAATAACCTAAAAAACACCTCATTTTAGATTTTTGGTGATGAAAGAAGGAAGATGATTCATCAAATGCACCTCTTTCTTCTTTAATCTAATGAATGCTAATAGGTTACGTGTTATCATTAAAAGACTACCAATAAACCATTTAATGATAAGATCATTACTCCATTTAATGATGCTAAAGCATGTTAAAAACCATCTTAAATATAGCAAACTAATGTTAAATGTGTAGCTGCACATTTACCCCATTAAAATCGAAAATCCACCTCCTTTATCTTTAATAACTTTGTTTTAATTTAATTAATCTAATTAAACCAAAGTCTAGCACATTTCTAAATGTTCATATGGGCCTCTAATTAACAATTAATTAAAGTAAGCCCAACATTCAATTGTGGGCTTTAAAACCTCTATTTGTATTTTTTACTTTGCTTGATAACCTTCCTAGAAGCCAAATGGGGAATCTAATGGAACTTATATAATTTAAGCTCCAATAAGCCCGGAATTAATTTAATCTCTTTAGAATTAATTCCAACTTATTAACTAAATGTTATTCCATTAAAGACAATTAGTTGAACTCTTGAATTACTAAATACTATGAGAACACATGTTTCAAATAAGATGTCCAATTGCATACTCTAATATGAATCATATTATAGCCATCTGCACAATAAAAGATAAAATTACCGTTTTGCCCTTATGTTCATTTTTCCTTCTAGATCTCCTGTTTTACTCTATATGGTGATTAACACACAAGCTATCATCTTGGTGTTAAGACTTGATAGGTAGCTAGTCCATCAAACTACTAGCGCCAGTTTAATCACCAATTTTCGTAAAACATCTAGAAGTGATGATATCACTATAAACTCTTTATTTGAGTAAATGTTCCTTAATACATGTTTTAATTAATAATTCCAACATGCAAACACTAGATTGATACTTTGTAAAAATGCATTATGATCATATCAAGAATTATAATGAAACACATATGAGTTCACTACTCATCAAGATTGTGGTCCATAATAAACGAATGCTTAAGTTTTATGTTTTAAGATTAAAGTAATGACCCATTTTATTCGTGAAAATATACTTGATTCCAGATTCATTTAATAGTGCCATTATCGACAGTCAAATTCTATCATGATATGAAACTCATCATTCCCTTGAAGTAAACTCTTTTACTTACTCAGAGATAAATCGCAACACTACAGTCTAAACCATAATCAAGCGACCAACTTGATTATTCAATTGTGAATATATTATTTTAGATTATAATAATATACATGTTTCCCATACATCTCTATGTATATGTACATTACTTACAAAATAATCTCGGTACCTTATGACTAGATATATATAATGCTCATACAAATAAAATCAAACTCTTTTGTTTCATTAGTAATAAATATTTTCATTACAAAAGTAACTGGAAGAAAATTAAGTTATAAGTAAATGCACTTCCTTTCTAGGGCACTATATTTACATAACTCCAACATACACACACTCTTTATGGGATCAACCTAGACTCACCACTACTATAGTAGTAGTCTAGTTATTTTATTTTGACTAGCGTTACGACAAGCTGTCAATTTTAGCGTCATTGCAGTGATTTTAATTGGTGTTTTTGTATATATTTGTTTTTAATTAGTTTCTTTTTAGTTATTTCTTGATCTTTTCACTTTTTATTTGGTTTTTCAATGACAAAATTTTTTGACATGGATAGAAGTAATTTCTTTTATAAATCTTATTCTTAATCCTATAACCAAGGTTGGACTAATCAACCTAACTTTGGTTATGGATAGGATAACCATCAGAATTACTTCTATGATAGTTTGCAGGACACACAACAATTCTCGTATGGAATAGAAGCTTTTTGTCATAACTCAGGTACATCTTTGGAAGAATTGATGAATATTGGGATTGCTAATAATCTCCACATTCAATAGAGCCTACAACAATAGTTGCAATAGTTCCAATAGGAAATGAGGCATATAACGTCTAGAAACCAGAACATGGCAAGCCAAATGGATGAGATGGTATCGAGGATTGACTAACTAGAATCACAAATGGTAGAGGAGCAGCCATATCAACCCGAGGTATACCCAATAGATGTTAGTGCATGGGGTGATGAGGAGCTTGAGAATTTTAAGAGCATTACTCAAGGAGTTGTTTGTTCAGAAGAAGCAGAGGAGGAGCTCGAAGTAGAAAAAGATATATCTTTTAGCTTAGAGGTAAGTATTGAGTACCATTTTATTGTTGAGGATGACTCTTCACCTTTACATAGCAGATTGGAGGAATTAAATGAGGAAGAAAAAGGCGAAGAGACATTTGAGATTTTTTCGGAGTGTGTGAACTCAGTCGAAATTAAGAATCTGAGGATAGGGAAGACATTGAATAGGGATGATGATCAACTAAGGCCCTATCTAGAACAACCCCGCAAGGAAGTAGTGCTAACTGTAATACTAGGGATGATGATCAACTAAGGCCCTATCTAGAACAACCCCGCAAGGAAGTAGTGCTAACTGTAATACTAGAAGATCATAATTTTTTCACGTGAGGAAAGCATGGAGTCGAGCCAACAACCCTAAACTAAGGCAATTCTTGGGAGGCAACCCAAGGGAAGTAAATTTATTTTCTTTACATTTTTGTTTTTTTAATGTTTGTGTATTCTTTGTTGGTTTGTTTCTTGATTTTTTAAATTTTCAATCAAAAAGAGAGAAAGAATAAAAAAAAACAAACATTTTCTCGTTTTCTATTATTTTAAGGATTATATAGTCATGAGTTGATTATGAATTGAATAGGGAATTTCATAGCAAATTTAGAATGTATTTTTACTCTTATGATTGGTCGATATGCATTATCTTTAGAAGAGTAGTGACTAGTGGTAGACAAAGCCGGTGAGATTGTGAGTCTTATTAGACTGACACATTCATATCAGTCTCATTATCTTTTGATAATGTGTGATCTTCATGACATATACATCCTGATTTTGCCTTGAATTTCTATTCGAGACCACATTTTTATCACATTCATTAATATGGATATGATTAAACATTCTTTGTTTTTTCGAAGTACATTAGCCAAATAACCTACCCATTATATGATTTTCCTTTTTTATAAGCCCCCTTTGAGCCTTATTAGCCTTTCTTTTTGTATCAACCATATTACATGCTTTATACTTAACCAAATGTCCTACCTAAGCCATAAAGTTAGTGGAACATTTGTGGTTGTTGAGTTTGTGGATGTACAAAATTCTAAATATGGGGGTGTACATATATGTGGGTTGGTTAATGTTGGGATGTTTTGTTATTTCTTATCATTGAAATTCCCATGTTAATGCAGTTTCTTTTAATGTAAAAAAAAAGAAAGGAAAAATGAAGAAAGAAAAGAGAAAAGCACAAGAAAAGAAAAGAAAATGAAATAGAAAAAAGAAAGAGAAAGAAAAAGAATGAAAAAATTGTTTAAATAAATTTATCAAGGAGGAAGTGCATATGAGTTTGCAAAGTTATTCATAATTAATGCATCTTCCTAGAGTTGTAATAAATGTGTTATTTGAGTAGGTTGGACATGAGATAAATGTTGGCTTAGAAGTTTCACTCTTTTGGTTTCAATGTATTGTTGGCATAAATTGTATGAGTGATTCCTTCAGATTAGTATTTGCTTTAAGTGGTTTGTCTGTGTGAGTTGAAATGAGTTGTGAAATATAAATGTTGCATTCGACATAGCTGATGGTACCTAGTTTTTTATTAGTGTTAAATTGTGCACTTGATATCACATTGAATGTTACTTTTGTTTCACTAGCTTTGATGACTTTCATGCTTCTTGATCTAAATTCATCTCACTTTACTTTTGTCCACATTACAACCTCGAAAAGTCTGTTGATCCATGATTTTGCATGTGAACAGTAGTGGTGGAGAAATAAAATAATATACAAAGTTGTAGAATAACATGATCATGAATGGCGTTGAGTATACCTGTGGATATATAGTTAAACACATTTTCTAAGTCTATCATTAGATTGTTTAGTTTTTGAAGATGATGAATATTGATTAATCATGAGTAAAAGCATAGAATGTTGACTTCTTGCTATGACTTTTGAAAGTCATTTATCTTTATTTATGATTATGCATTCTTGAAACATATGGGAAATGAGTCAATGTTTTTGGGTTTATGAGCTTAATTTTGATATTTTACCTAAGGATTGTCAAAAGCTAAATTTAGGGGACATTAATATGTGCTTAATTGATCATTTAATTATTTCATAACACTTAGCGATTAATGACATTAAATTGCTTCAGATACCCACTGTTAAAGATTAATTATTACTTGTATATTTTGGCCATTTTTTAAAGATTAATTTTTACTTGTATTTATGGAGTAAGAAGAAAAAAATTAAAAGACAATAAGAAAATTAAAAAAGGAAAAAAATGCAAAGAACATGAGCTACATGGATTATGCATGGAAATTATCTTCAACGTGATATTAATGTCCTACATGCATGCAGGACATTAATTTAATTAATCTTACAACTACTGGAGAGAATGAAGATGGACAACTAGAAAAATAGACAAAAACGGCAAAGTAAGATGAAGAAAAAGCAGCAAATGGCCAGGAAGTAAGGTATGGAGCAGTCTACGCCAAAAGAAAACGATGCAACATAAGAAGGGAAGCATAGATGACCAGATGATGACGCACAGTTAGACAAGGCAAGAGATTAAATGCAACGCAGAAACAAGGAGTAACTAGGAGCAAAACGGCATAATATGAAGCAAGAAACGATCGCGTGAGCAGAAAAAAGCGCCAGCAGTTGGGAAAGAGCAAAACGCAGATATTATGCGTTTAACGCCTGTGTTAAAACATTAAACGTAGACCATACGTTTTGCTTAAAACACAAACATAGCAGATGCAATCTGTGTGGGTTTTTTAAGATGAATAGAAAAATGGACCGACATATTAATTCGTCACATCAAGATAGAACAGTAGCGATAGGTTAGGTAGAAAGGAGAGGAGGCATTGTAGATAGGAGGGTCTTTGATGGGGCATTTTCAAAGGGGCAAAGCTATGATCATTTGGAGACCTATGGAGGGGTAACGTCCCGACAACGATTCAGAGGTGACATTGACACTGACGATCAGGGTTAAGTATATCTCACTATTTTTATTGTTTCTTTCTCTCATTAGGAATTGATTATGTTATTTTGTGTTGATTGAATTAGGTATTGTGAAAAGATGATTTTAATGCATTTATTGAACCGTTTATTTGCAAACCCATTGTTAGAATTTTGATATAATCCATAATTATTATGTTGAAATTCATGTGCAACGACTAATGATTCATAATCATTAGGGAAAACATAACCTAGGTTAAATGATGCATCGTATGTGGTTGTTGCATTGATTAATCCATTTTCCTAGTTCGTAATGCTACTGTCTAATTAAATCTAGAGATCGTATTCTAGGTTATTCGGTAGTTAGGTTTAATTAACGATCGTATCTTAATTAAACACTACCTAAGGAAAAAATCAGGTTCATAATCAACCTACGATTAACAGTTACTAGGAGAGGTCAGAGAACAACGAATCAATGAAATATGTTTAATTAGGGTGTAGGCTGAGATTGAACTAAAGAACTAGGTTCCTACTAAATTCCCCACTTTTATCATTTTTTGCATGCTTTCTTTAATTTGTTTTTATTAGTCTAGTTTCATTTTATTTTGTTATTTCAAAAATCCAAAATCCCCTTAACTTAAACATCGATTAATTTCATTTCAACAAATTTATACACACTCCCTCTGAGATTAACCTAAACTCACCACTATTATAGTAATAGTTTAGTTTTTATTTTAACTAATGTTACGACGTGCTATCAATTTTTATGCCATTGTTGGATACATTGTTATAGAAGATGTTGTTTGCGTTTATCACACAACGCTTGCATTGAATGCAAACATTGTCTACATTTAATGTAGTAACGCACAACATCTGTGTTTTTCTCCTTCCCAGCTAATGGCGCTTTCGTCTGCTCATGTTGTCATTTCCTGCTTCATGTTACGTCGTTTTGCTCCTATCTACTCCTTGCTTCTGTGCTGTGTTTCATCTCCTACCTTATCTAGTTGTGCGTCATTGTCTAGTCATATGCTGCTTCCCTTCTTATGCTGCTTTGTTTCCTTCTGGCGTGGATTGGTCCATGCCTTACCTCCTGGGCATTTGTTGTATTTTATTCATCTTGCTTTGCCGTTTTTGTCTCTTTTTTCAGTTGTCCATCTTCATTCTCTACAGCAACTGTGAGATTAATTAAATTAATGTCTTGTATACATATAAGACATTTATTTCAGTTAAAGATAATTTTCATGCATAATTCATGCAGCTCACGTTCTTTGCATTTTTTTTCTTCTTTTTATTTTCTTCTTGTCTTTTAATCTTCAAAAATTAATCTTCAAAAAATGACCAAAATATAGAGCTTTTGACTTACTTTAATTTCCTTGTTTCTGAATTGTGTCTAAAGTCACATATGAATCAAAGTGAGTATCTTAAACAATTTAATGTCATTAATCACTAAGTGTTATGAAATAATTAAAAAATTAATTAAGCACATATCAAAAATAGGATTGGATATCTTAGCAAAATTATACTATCAAAATATGGTCGCCATTTTGATGTTAATCTAAAAGGTTGGAGGTTGTTTGCTGATCTTTGGGAAAATGCTACTTTTGGATTAGAGATGTTGACCCTAACTTTTCCTCGTCCAATGCCGACCTTGGGCAGGGGCAGACAAGGCACCTGCCCAGGGCTCACTATAAAAAAGGGCCCCAACCCTCATGTTTTGTTACTTGACTCCGACCTCTCGACTCCCCCAACTGCAATATCACTATATCAGTCCTTTGATCTTCAAAGGCTCAAGATCAGCGGCACATAAGCCAACATGGTTACCTCCTGTGCTATTCCCAACGAGAAAGCACTTACTGTAAGCCTGTAATCACCGTATTTTTTGAGCCACTCCTCGTCGGAGGTTTTCAACTAGTGTAAAGCCTCAAGGCTCAAATGTGTCGTCGTAGGCCTCAGGTAATAATAAATGTATTTAATGGAGAGGTAGTAATAAATGATTAGAACGTTGGTGTAGTTGATGTTTTAAACTACACCAACGTTCCAAGATTGATAAGTTAATGTTGTGGTTAACTTGTTATGCTTATAAATAACTTTGAAGTATTAGGTGTATTTTTATCTTCTAATTTTTATATTTTCATCAATATATGTATTTAAGGTATTTCAACTTAAAAATTAGCTGCAAAAAAATTCACGATTCTGTCTTTTGAATTCTGAGTATAATTTAAAGGAAAAGTTTTTAATTTTTTAATGTATTTTTAGCTTATTAAATATTTAAATATGTTATAATTAATTTGTAATTTGTCATTAATGTGGACATTATATTAACTTATTTTCTAAGTATGTTAATTTCTTGTATTTTTAGAAATTAGTGTGTCTCTATCATTAAAATTTGCTCTTTATTTTTTTAATATTAGTGTAATTTTCTTAGTGTTTTGTAATATAATATTGTTGTTTGATTGCTGTTATTGCTATTTTATTGTTACTGTTACTATTTTTAGTTATTTTATTGTTAATGATATTTGTAAGATATTATTAGTTGATGTTATGATCATTTAATATTTGATTAAGTATGTAGACTTATAAATTGAATCATTTTATGTTTCATACAAATATATAAACTTAAGTATATTGTCAATTTATATTGAGGCTTTTTTTTAAATTTCGCCCGGAGCTTATAAAACGATAGGAACAACTTTGCCCTCATCTCTCTGTGTTCGTGGGTGCTACTACTGGGGCCGGCTGTTTAGCCACTACTCTTATTCAGGTTGCCACAAGAAGCTACTTTTATGTTGGTTTCGCTGCGTAAAGTAACTTCGCAGAGGTAGTTGTCGAGGGTGAAGCTCAAGGAATGGTTAGCAATTTTATGGGTATCAAGATGCGTATTGCGTTGGCTAACTGCATAGGCACTTCGATACCTCTTGATTTGACATATTTTAGTATGGTGACTTGGGTGTGCATGTTTTGCAATCTGAGATCATATTAATCCATACAACTGAAGACTTTAAACCTTTGCTGAGCTAGCTTAGTTTTCAGTGAGTATCTCCTCAATGGGCAAGTCCCCCCAATCAAGCATGTCAATGATGAGGAACCACTTTTCCCAGCTTTACCAGTTCTTAACATAAAGCCTTTGAAAGAAAAGGAACAAGTTGCATTATGTTCAGAAGTAAGGGATGCAACTATCAAGATCGAACGATGGTTGCAGTTAGGGTTAAAACGTGGCGACATCGTTAAGGACAAGATGAAGCTTATATATTGAATGAGCACGAAGGAAATTTCTATGTAGTGCTTAAAAAAACCTCAAGACCTCAAGACATGCTCAAGTCACAGTATTGGGTTAACTATTTGTACTGGTTAGAGAGAAAGAGGAGCAGCAGCTTTCTGTGTGCGAGAACAAAGAGCAACAACTTTGATTTAGGGATTTCAATAGCAAAACAACATAGTTTAGCTGTGTTTAATTAGTTAGTTTAATTAAATGACGTAGTTTAGTTAAATATAATTAGTTAGTTTAATTAAGCTCGACATGTATAAGTGTATAGGGTTTCTGGAAGCGTGAAAAGCCACATCAACAAGGTTAACGGAGACACTAACATCAGACTAGAATTGAAAAAAAATGAAAGTTTAAGTATTTAATTGGCAGTTTTTAATATTCAAGCTATAATTACAAAATTGAGTAAAGCTTGGGATTTTTTTTTGTAATTAACCCTTTCTTATAATCAGCTTAATTGTGATATTGAATTACTTATGGATACAAATCGTGAGTCTATTACATACTTATCTCTATCTATTGCTAAAAAAAATTACAAAAATTTGTCTATCAATAAATAAAGAAGCTTATCAAGGGAGACAAATTGAGCTAGTTACCTTTCAATTATTAGGAACTTTGTAGGTGTATTATTAAGGCTTAAAGAAGGATCCATATTCCTTTTTGTTGGATTGGCTCATTACATAGTCCTTTTTATAACTCTCTACTAAAGACTTCCAAAAAATGAAACATTGCCGAATGAACTCTATCCAGTATTATTTCTATCCTAGTGTTGCTTCAATGGCAAAGGCAACGATTCAAGATTCTTTTAATCATAGATCAAAATTTTCCTATTTCATTGACTTATTCATGTATTTCTCACTAGCTAGTCACTACACAAAACTGACTTTTAGCTACTTTTTATTGGCGACAATTTGAAAATCATCGCTAAAAATTAGCTTTTGATTATAATTTCCAAATTTGTCAGCAAAAGTCTAGCTTTTTGCGATGTTTTACTGAATTGTCAATAAAGGAATATCTTTTGCGATGATTTGCAGAATTTGTTGCCAATTGTTGAACATTTGGTGATGATTTCTCGTTTTATCGAAATCGTCACTAAATGTTTGAACATTTTTAAAAATTAAACATTTTTATTTTGTTTTAATCGAAAATAGCTCTATCTTCATTCTTTTTCTTCTATCGTCTTCCTTTGCATTTTGTGTTCCGTCATTGTCGTTGTCTTCTTCCATCACCTACCATCTTTGTTATCATCGGTTGAGGTATGTATTCCATCCTTTGCGCTTTAGTTTTTCTTCTAATGGTGATGTTGTTATATTTGGGTCTTGTTTTCTGTTGGGTTTTGTGTTCAATTCGAGCATGTTGTGGTTTTCTTGATGATGAATATGTGGTGTCATAATAATGAAAATGGTGAGATGGGTAGTGCGTCTAGAATGGGTTGATTGAAGTTGAATATGGATTCGGAAGTTGTTTAAGTAATGCCTATTAAATGTTCGATGAAAGTTCTGTTAGAGACGATTTTTTAATTATGATTTCTAATGTATGCATTTATTTCCAATTACCTTGTTGTTCTTGACTCCAGTGTTCCGATACACTCCACTTGTCGTGCTTTCTTCAATCATTATCTCCATCATGCTTGGTCTCATAGATTATGTAGCTGCAACCCATTTGTGGAATGTTGACATGTTTGATTTCATTGCCTGCATTGATGCCTATGTTGGTGTTGTATATTTTAGTGTTAAGATTGGCCTTGTTATATCGATATTATGTCCTAAAATCAAAATGTTCCACTATGATGTAATTCATAATTAGATTAATCATTTGATTAGTGCCAATGCAGATGACAATTTCACTGTTACGGCTACCTGTGTTTATTGCAAGACCAAGAACATTTATTCTAGGAAACCTTCCTAATTCAACGATATTAAAAAAATTTAAACAATATCCCAATGCTAGAAGTGTTGTAGAAGTTCTTGTATTTCAAATTGATGCACCCATATACTTCGACAATTCCAACTGTTAGCGATCTAGAAGGGGGGTTGAATAGATCTTTAATCTTTTTTGATAAGCTCTACAAAAAATCGCGGAATTAATACACACAAAACAATTTAATCAAATTAAATAAAGAGTATAGGGAAGA
>JANITX010177970.1:0-11977 GCA_027564395.1 Erythroxylum ulei
AAAGTACACCTCTTGAATATACACGACGGTGACTTTGCATGAAATATTTGAAACCTTGAATACCTTTGCTTCTTTTGGTCATAATGATTCTTGAACCAATGAATTCATAAAACATTGATCTACATCTCAACCAAAAATTATAGCTTTCTGAAATGGATTGGTTGATGAATTTAAGATGGAAATGTGACTGTACTGAAGTATGATAACTTGGAATATTTTACTGAACATACCTCGATTTTTTGCTTATATCTTGTCTTGTAGGGCTCAGAATGGGAGGAAACTTGCTTTGAATTAAACTAGAGACATGAGGCTACAAATTGTATGAAGAGATTAAATTTTAATTCTACCTCTAAGAATATCATAATTTGATTGGAAATTGAGATAAGAATTCTACTGAAGCTTAAGAACAGTCTAAAATCTTTTAAGTATAATTTTCAATATACTAAACCAAATTGGATGAACTTTGTATCATTGGAAACCTAAGACAACGAGGGAAAACTTTATAGAAGGAAGTATTACCTAATTACCTCAACTTTCTGATGATAATAATTGAGCAAGTTGGACTCGAAAGTTGATTGTGAAATAAATCTGGATTGAGGAATTGAGTATGGTATCACATGATCGATAATGTGATAAGATTAAGGATAAAAACCCAGTTTTTTTTATCATAAACATGCATTATACATATTCAATATACATTAATGTGCATAAATGATTTCATAATTGTGCACAATAGTGATATATGTTTTTATTAAATGTTTTAAAGGAACCCTTAGAGCGACCGATTCCAGATATTGTTGGGACTTCGAGGCAATAAGCAAATAGGGAGCTTTTGTCAGTAATTTAGTTGGTCAATTGTGTTAGTAATTCATTAAGAAATTTTTGATAGTTTTGCTTTGAATATTTTGTTTGCTATTGATTTGGATCATTGAATGATTTGCAAAGCTGTAAATATGTGATATGCTTGAATGATTTGCAAAACTGTAAATATGTGAATTAAATTTCAGACATTTCTGTTTTGATTCTGTTAAGTCCTAGTTGTTGGTAAATAGGCATGCCTAGAAGGGTCTGTAGCTGCTTCTGTGACACTTCGGCATCATCTGTTATTGACACTTTGGTGTCTTCTGTCATTGATACTTTGGTGTAGAGACTTCGGTCTCTTCAGTGACACTTCGGTGTCGAGACTTCGGTTTCTTCTGTATAAGTCTCGTTACCCGCTTCTGTAAATGGACTTAGCAATCATCTGATTTTGTACTCTGATATCTGTTTGATTTGACATAAGTTGAATTATGTTCTAATTCTGAAGGTCTATACCTCATGTATTATACAGTTCTGATAATCATAATATCTATTTTGAAATGCATTATGTCTGATTTATTGTTAAAGAAATCTTTTAAATTATATTAGTTATTACTCACTAAGCTATATGCTTAACACAGTGGATTTGCCCCGTGTAGGTTCAGAGAGAAGGACATAGGGACTGGGACAAGTCAACCGCAATGGCCAAAGGAGTCTGGAATTTGTTTTGTTTAAATTGTATTTTGAGTTTGTTTTTGGACCTGTATATGATGTATATGACTCCTGAATTTTTGTTTGAAGGGTTGTAATAACCTTAATTCAGGCTGGTTTTTTGAAATTATGATATGTAATATATGTTTGTTGAGATTCTGGAAATACATGTATAAAGTATTTTGTATGTTTTGGAATGTTATTTTTAAATGTTATGCTTCCGCGAAATGTTTCGTATTCAATATGTAAAGTTTTGTTTTGCGTGGCGCTCGCATTATCCTCCCAGGAAAAATTAGGGCATCACAGTGTATAATGCTTCTATTGAAAATGATGATAGTGGTGATAGTAATTTGGTGACTGATTTGAAATGTGAAAGTGAAAGAGATGATGATAAGCTGCAAGTTGTCAGATCAAAGTATAAAAAGAGGAAGTCCAGGTAAAGAAATAAAGATGATGTTGAAAATCATGAAAGGGAAAAAGGGCATGAAAATGACCATGCGGATTCTATTTTTGAAAAAGACAGCAAATATATTGAAAGTAATGACCTAGGTCAATACTATACAAGCTCAGATGAAGATGCTGATAGTGCGTGGAGAAGAGGTAAATGTAAAAACCTATATTATGATCCAACAACTAATATCCTACTTGGGATGTAAGTTTGAAGTTTAAAGATGCAAAAGAATTCAAGGAGTCTATGGTTAAATCCTCCATTGCAAAGAGTTTGGGTAATCTCGAATAAGAGTGATATATAGATCCAAGTGCCCTTGGTTTTTTTTTTTTTTTGCAAGTTTAGGGAGAAATGACAACAATTTAGTTGTGAAGATATATGAATCTAAGCATAGTTGTATGTTGGCAAACATCAATAAGTAGTGGACATGAATGGGTTACAATCAAATATCAAGATTATTTAGTTAAAGGCTTTATTAAGGAAAAAGTTAAAGGTGGATGTGAGCTTTAATACTTATAAGAAGGAAAAGTCAGTGTCATTAAAATGTTGCGCAAGTCTTATATGGAGAAATTTGCTAAACTCTTGGGGGACGGAGGAAAGATGAAGATCAAGAACCCAGGTACAACATCGGCAATCAGAACAAGAACTAATGATGAAGGAAAAAAGATCTCTACAAGGTGCAATGTTTGTTTTAGTGCTTCTAAAAGGGGTTTGATTAAAGGTTGTAGACTAATAATATGACAAAATGGATGTTTCTTGAAGGGAATATGTAAATGACAGTTGTTGTTGTTAGAAGGGATGGAAACAATCAAATGTTTCCTATTATTTGGGGTGGTTGATGTTTAGTGTACTAAAACTTGAAAGTGGTTTCTAGAGCCATTTGTTTCAGATCTATAACTCAGAGATGGTAGTGGCTTCGTATTCATATCCAATACAAGAGGTATATCTATAATGAACTAAATATATATATATTTATATATATACACTTAATAAAAACTTTTATTTGTATGTTTATATTATTGTTCAGAGTCTTCTACTAGCAATGAAAACAATTTTATTGAATGTTAGAGCATAAAATGTATACAAGGCATATTTATGCTAATTGGAGACATGAATGGAATAAAGGCTATCTAAAGTTTCAGTTTTAGAGGAAAGCTAAGGCAACATTTATTCCTGATTTTAATGATCAGTTGCATATGTTAAATGATTTGATACCAAGTTACGTTGAAGCTCTATTAGACTATCCCAAGGAGATATAGTGCAAGGCATATTTCAGTGTTAATTGTAAGTGTAATTGTGTGGATATTAACATGATTGAGAACTTTAATGATTGGATCTTAGAGGCTATGGTGAAGCCTATAACTAAGCATATTAGAGAATATTAAGAATGTGGTCATAAAGAGGATAAATATACAAAGGAATTTTAATGAGAAATTGGACAAAAACATATCACTAAGAGTTCGAGCTGTGTTAGATGAACATAAGACATAGAGCTTTAATTGCTTTGTTGATTGGAATGGAGCTTATGAACATAAAGTTGAGCATGGATTGAACATGTTTTATACGAGAATTAATAGTATATACTTTTATTTATAGATATTAGGATTCGACAAGGATTCTAAGCCCTCATGTTGTAATTGTCATTTTCCATAACCACCAAAATCTTAATGACTATATTGACAAATGACAAGCATATAAGTACTCCTTTAAGTCATTTGATGGACACAGATTTTGGCTCTCATTTGAAGTTATAGAACTACTTGCAATAAGGAGAATGTTTGGCCGACCTAAAAAAAAAGCAAGATAAATTTAAGCAACCTAAAACATGCAAAGTGACTAGACATAGAAGAAGAAGAACTTACATAAAATATGGACAATAAGGGCATAACAAAAGATCGTGCAAAGTCTAATACATATCATAAATTTCTCATTAATTATGGAACTTATTAACCATTTCGTTACTAACCAATCATTGTTTGAAAATATATATGTAGGTAACAAGATCATATAGTACCATTGTAAAGAGAAAACAAGGAATTCAATCCACAAATTTAGCGTGTACTGCATTGACAAATATTACAGATACTAAAGAGATTCGTAAAGATCAAGAAAGCGTAAAAAATGATTAGAGGAAGAGGTAGAGTGAGAGGAAAAGGTGGATGCAGGACTAGGGGCAGGGGCAAAGGGAGAAGAATGAATGGATATGGAATACACTTCAATGAGTCAACTAGCTCAACTGAGTACCATTTAAGTTAACTGAAATTTGGAATATGTTAATGTTAGCATTTATATTTTTGTTTTAAATAACCATGTTCATTTTCATGTTTAAATAACATGGAGATAATGTTCAAATCGTGAGGTCAAACTGCTCACAAAGATCTATTACTGTAGATTCTAATTCCCAAACTAAAATTAATTTTCAGTCAATAAGATTAGAATGGAATGGCGGGAATAGCATCGCTTTATCTACCGTATGCAATGAGAGGGATGTAAAGAGAAGAAGGCTTAAAGATTCAACATTGAGAGGAAGTGAAACTTGATTTTTTAACTTGTAGTGAATTACTCTTTCTGAACTTGTTGTGAACTTGTTCAATTTTGAACCTATTTGGAAATTGAAGTTATAATGAAATTGAAATTGTTTGGCATTTGAATTTGGAAATTGTGAAATTGCTTATTATTGTGACATATTAGAAGCTAGTGATATAAAAACTAGTTAAATGACTGCTAGAATTATTATGGTACTTATGACATTTGGGAGTTGGTAAAGTTTTGAAATTGTTATTTTAGAGTTGCTATGGATATCATGTTCATTTGATTTACCAAAAATTAAATACAAAAACAATTGAATACAAGATGAACTACAAATGCTATTATAAAAGTTAATAATATATTTATCTTTATAAGTACAATAAATTCTTAATCCAATAAGACAATCTTAACAAATTACCATGACGCAACATCAAATTTTATGAAGTTCATATTTTTCAAATTTTTAACAATTATAATTATAAAAATAGCTACAAATATTATAACACATACTCTATAATTACATATCACATTCTGTAATTTTCTTGCCTTATATATTGTATATTTCAGTACCACTTTCACTTTTTCTAATTCACCTTGTAGCTCATGCACATAATCTATGCTAATACCATCTTTCAACTTCTTATTATCAATCCTCAACCTTTTATTCTCAATTCTCAGTTTGTTTATAATGCATTTCACCTTTTCATTGAAGTATTTATCTACCCAACTGAAAAGTTTACACCCCCTTCCTATAATGGTGTTATGATATATGTATTAATTACTAATAATATTATAATAACCTATCAATTTGTATTATTCATTAATTTATTTTACTCCTATAAGCACATCCTTACGCATATTAGAGACCAACATATTTAATCAAGTATGTAGTCAAAGTGCAACCTCTTATGACAAATAACAGATTTAATCCCACGATAAAGAACAGGAGTTATTATGGATAAAAATCAATATTAACCTTTGTTATGGTCAGAGAATATATTTAACATCTTATATTATGTATGCATGTACAAATTAGGAAATTCACGTATGTTTGCAACGTGACTGCAACAATGTTAGATTTAGCAACAACGAAGCAATAATAAGATGGGGTTGGTAGCAACCAAAGGTTGAATTAAAAGGGTTGAGTTAGCAAGAAACAGTGCATGAACCCACACAAGCAACAAACCCCATATGAACTCACAAAAAGCAACAAAAATTGAATGAACCCAAATAAGCAACAAAACCCATATTGCCTGTATAGTGCAGGAGATGGAGGTACCTTAATTGATTAAAGACGTTAGAGATGGAAGCTGGAGAGAAACGAAAGTTTGATATTTATTGGAGATAAACAAATGTTGGACATCTCAAGATTTTTACATACTGTTTTTTTTAAAGCAAAATAACATATTTACCTATCTTTCTATTCATTATAACAAATCCAACACCACCAAGGAGAAGTGTGTTGTATAAACAAGATCTCCGAGTGAAGTTAGGGTTAAAAGAGAGAGTTTTAGAAAGTTTAAAGTAACTTCGACAAAAAAAAGTTGCTAAACTTTTGTGTACCTCACACCTAAGTTGGAGGACCAATTTGGAAAACTTTCCCTTTTTATTAATAATTTGTCTAAATATTAAAATATTAAGTTAAAGAAATAAATTTTAAAATTATATTATTCAATAAATCTAAGTCACCTAATTATAACATTATGTAAATTAAATTAAATAAATATTCAATTATAAGAAAGTAACAAAAAGTTTAACTTTATTAAAATTTAAGAGGTTATTAATATTATTATAAATTAAAATGTAATGTAATATTATATTTTTTAAAATATTAAAATATTATTAAGACTTTTGATTGCATTCTTTATATCTAATATTTTTTAAATTTAAAATATTTCTTGTATAATTTTACTTAAATTATGTAAAATATATTTTATGATAAAAATATTTTACAAAAATTTTATTAAAATATGTTAATATAGATATTAATCTGGTATATGTTACTCTGACAGATCTTTTGTAATTGTTCTAATATAATTTTAATTCTTGTTAGATTTAAAACTTAAACAAAGTGTTATTTTTAAAATAAAAATTTTAAAATGATAAAGCATAGACATTTCCTATAATTTAAAAATTATAAAACTTTCATATTTAAAATTCTAGAAGAAAATTCTTTTTAGGTTACAATATTCCAAAAAAAACTTTCTCTTAATCTTTATTTTAAAAATAATAACAAAACACGTACAAATAGGAATATCATGCGTGAACTAATTAAATAATATTTACACAAAAATTCAATCCAACTCTTAAGCGCAATTAATACTAATTAAATTTAATTCAAGATAATAATTTATTGTAATTATATTAATTAATTAACTTAATTATTTGAGTCAAATTTAATTAGTAAGAGTTGAGTTATTATATTAGTAATAATTAGATTATTTCACAATTTTTCAAATTTAATTAGTAAGAGTTGAGTTATTATATTATTAATAATTAGATTAGTTCACGATTTTCATACTGTATATATCTTACCGAATGTCGGTAATCATTTTTGTCCTTAACAATATATAGAATGCTTGATGCGACAAGACAAATGAAACTGCGCCATTTTTTGACATGACATATCTGAGGAGTTTTTGCAACTGTTTCCTGTTAAATCGTTTTTTTGTGTTTCGAGCAAGTTAGCCAGGGACTTCTTCATCACTTTGTATACACAAGAAGATGGGCCTGTACAATGGTACCCGATCTCAGGAGCGTTTCCTCCACTCTCAGTAGACAGATTGCATGCTTTGACCTAGCCAATTCACGACACTGAAATCAAGTCAGCGAGGTTTGACATTAACCCAAATAAAGCCCCTGAAGCAGATGGTTTTAAAGCCTTTTTTTTAGAAGCAATGGAGGCAAGTTGGGCCAACGGTGATAGAGTATGTTAAGGAAGTATTCAGGCTGGAACGCTGGAAAAAAGATTTAAATCAAACCATTCTAGTCCTGATCCCCAAAGTTCCCTCCCCGCGGCCTATCGCGCAATTCCAACCGATTGGCCTCTGCAACGTGCTATATAAAATAATTTCCAAAGTTCTTGCCAATCGATTGAAAAACCACATGGATTGGCTAGTACAGGCACCCCAAAGCAGTTTTATCCCGGGCAGACAAACAACGAATAATGTAATTATCACTCGGGAAGTCATACATTCGATGCGAAAGAAGGAGGGGAAGATCGGATTTTTGGCTATAAAGGTGGACCTTGAAATAGCGTACGATCGGCTCCGCTAGGACTTTATTCAGAATACTTTAACAGACATTGGGATTCCGGAAAATTTAATCTCAGTCATCATGAAGTATGTGACGACGGTAACTTTGCAAGTCGCGTGGCAAGGCACAACGACTGACCCTTTTAGCCCTTCACGAGGTATTAGGCAAGGCGATCTGCTCTCACCCTACCTCTTTGTCCTTTGCATGGAAAGACTTGGACAACTTATTTAGCAAAAGGTGGACCAAAATATGGAGACCGATAAAATTGAGCCCTACTGGGCCTCAGATATCTCATCTCTTCTTTGTAGCCGACCTAGTCCTTTTTGTGGAAGCCACAGATTCTCAAACCTATGTTATCGCAAGAACTCTGGAAGAGTTTTGTCAGGTTTCTGGCCAAAAAGTGAATACTGACAAAACTTAAATTTTCTTCTCAAAGAATGTATCCCTCGCACTCGAGCATAGAATCAGTCAAGGCCTGCATATATCTCGTACAAACGACTTAGGGAAATATCTAGGAGTCCTATTGTTACATGAGCGGTCATCACGACACATGTATCAACATCTCCTAGATAATGCACGATAGAAACTTACAAGATGGAGGGCAAGGGTACTATCTCTAGCGAGAAGAGTTACCTTAACCCAATCTGTGATAGCCTCCCTGCTCACTTATACGATGCAAACAGTTCGACTCCCGAGGCAACTTTGAGATGACTTGGAGAGAATCATGCACGATTTTGTTTGGAGCTCAATGGGTGAGCAAAGGAAAATGCATCTAGCCAGTTGGGAAACAGTGTGTCAGCCCAAAAAAGTGGGGGGATCTAGGCCTTAAACGAATCCGCTCTTCCAACGACGCCTTATTATCTAAGTTGGGTTGGGCATTGATTACACAGCCCCAAGCTTTATGGGTTCAACTTTTAAAAGCTAAAATATCACATTAACCCACACCACGTCCCTCCTACAATAGAGAGGGTCGGGGCTTCGAGCATTTAGAGGGGAATATCTGTAACTTGGCCAGTAGTTCACCAAGGACTAAAATGGAAACAAGGAAATGGTCGGAGAATCCTTTTCTAGATGGATAATTGGGTAAAGGACTGGTGACCACTTATTTATGTGGTGACCTCCCCAATCCCCAAAAGCGTCCTTTATGGCTCTGTTACAGATTTTAGGAATGCAGATAGCACCTAAAAGTAGAACTTGTTCCAACATTACCTCCCTTCCTCAGTTTACCTGGACATCGCAGAGACCCCTACTAATGTAGATAGTACAGCAGAAGATACTCTACAGTGGGGACAAACAGCATATGGACGGTTCACAATAGCGTCAGCATAAGAATTAATCGAAGGGAGTATCACCGATGAGCAAAGTAGTCTCTGGGAATTAATCTGGAAATAGGCAGGGCTCCAACGGATTAGGGCTTTCCTTTGGTTAATGGCCAAAGGCAAACTGATGACTAATCAATAAAGAGTGACTCGTCACATTACTACGGACATTAGGTGTCACAACTGTGGACAAGAAGAATCCACCCTACACGCCATTAGGGATTGTCCGAGGGTTAAAGCCTTCTGAGCAAAATTCTCCCTGGAGATAGTGGATACAGACTTCTTCCTACAAGATAAGGTGCAGTGGGTGAAATCCAATATTACGAATCACCACCAAGTAAGGCATTTTGACTGGACTTCTCTCTTTGGAGTAGCCTGCTGGTCTCTATAGTACTGGCAAAACAAAAGTGTATTTGACAATGACTTCGTTTGACCGGAAGCAGGTGACAGAGCCATCCTGGAGTACGTAGAATGGATAGAATGGGCAAGGGTAGCGGAAAGCTTTGTGTTTCCAACCCAAGGATTGCCCGTTAGATGGGTAGACGAAACCGCTAGAGGGCTAGGTTAAGTTAAACAACGATGGGGCAGTAAAACAAGGAGGTAACCTTATTACTGCTGGGGGGCTACTTAGAGACTGGCACGGTCAATGGTAAGGTGGGTTTATACAACACATCGCAAGCAGATCGTCGCTCATTGCAAAACTCTGGGGAGTCTAATCGAGTCTCACTCTAGCTTGGACTTTGGGATATCGATGAGTCATCGTAGAAGTGGACTCTCTCGAAGTTATAAATATTTTGTCATCATCCAATCCAACTTTTTCTGACGAGCAAATTTTGGTGATAGGTACCCGAGGATTACTCCAACGAGCTCAGGAGGTGCAACTTCAACACGTTCATCATAAAGGGAACTAGTGTGCGGACCACCTGGCCTCAATCGCAGCCCTAGTCAGTCCAGGATTAGATATTCTCCAAGAGCCTCCGATGACAGTATTGGAGTTAATTCTCAAGGACAAGTGAAGCGTGCTGTACCGCCAAAATATGCGCTAGTTGGTTTGTAATTGGGTTTTGGTTTTAACTTTCCTTTATAACCAAAAAAAAAATTCAATCCTTCGACAAGGCCGAAATTCACCTTCTTCACCCATCAAAATATAGTCAGTCACTATTTGACTCCCGCATGTTTTATTGGTTTCCTTATCAACAACTTTCATTTCATCAACCATTTTCAACGGGTTTTTGAAGGGTTTCTCTTCATTCTCCTCCAAATGAAGAAACAATAGAGAGAACAAGAAAGAAAACACACACGCACACACACACACACATAAAGATGGGTTCTTTGAGAAATGATGTGGAGAGTGAAATGGGTTTGCAAGGAAAAGAAGAGGAATTTGGAAATGGGTGAGAAAAGCCTATTCTGAAAGAGCAAAACCAGAGGTTTTGTATGTTCCCTATAACATACAAGCAACTATGGGAGATGTACAAGAAGGCTGAGGCCAGTTTTTGGACTGGTACTTCACATGTCCTTCGCTCATTCCTCATCTGATTCTTTGTCTGTCTGTTTCTTCTTCCTCATATTTCTGGCAATGGGCATGTTATTTGGTCCTGCGATATGAAATTTGCTGACTACTCGATATAGTTGCATTTTCGTTTATAAAAATATATTAAAAATTTTAAAAATTAAAAATACATATAACATGACAAATTTAAAAGACTCTAACACAATATGTTTACAAAATTTTAAATTGGTCAAACACGTAAACTACTATTGAAAATGAAGCCAAGTTGGGGAAATTTTCCTTCGGCCCTTGTCGATAGAGACCTTTTCCACCAGGAAGCGGAGCTTTGGGTGACGACCAACCTTCTCAAGAGGCTCCGAGTGGCGCATGCAGACTGGTCCCTTAATATTTGGTGTCGCTTGTTGGCTACTTTGGAAGTGGCGTAATCAAAGCCTTTTTGAAGACCGATTTGCCTGGACAGATGATGCCCCCCGAGAGGTTTTGGCGTATGTAGAGTGGCTCGTTCGCGCGCGGGACGCCGAAAGTTGAGTGTTTCGTAATCAAGGCCTTCTGGTGGGCAGTCAGGTGGGATGGACCAAACCACTGGGAGACTGGGTGAAACTCAACACGGATGGTGCTTTTAACCCGAGTTCGGGTATTGGTACCGCTTGTGGCCTCATTCGCAATAGTCAAGGCCAATAATGAGACGGATTTTTCCAACACATCGGTCGCAGCTTGGCTATCACTGTTGAGCTTTGGGGAGTTCACTCCGGCCTCACCCTAACTTGGAATTTGGGGTTTCGCCGGGTCATCTTAGAAGTGGACGCCCTAGCGGTCCTTCAACTGCTTTTATCTCCCTTTCCTGCGACTGATCTCAATCCTTTGTTATTGGCAGATACTCGGGACTTTCTCCACCGTGATTGGGAAGTATGCATTGAGCATATTCATTGAGAAGGCAACCGGTGTGCGGATCAGTTGGCCGTTGTTGCTGTCTAGGGCCGCCCAGGCCTCCATATATTCCAAGAGCCCTCTCAGCCCCTTCAGGATCTCCTCCACAGGGACAGCCACAAAGTACTGTATCGACGCGCGATGCTTGTCTTAGTTTAGCTGTTTTAGCTTTCCCTTGTATTTAAAAAAAATGAAGCCAAGTTGAGGGATTGTGATCCACATACCTGGCCTTGGAGCCACTGTCCATAATTAAATGTTTCCAACAAGTTCAGATTGCGACACATTAGATTGGGATTTATGCTTTTTTAACGATCATGCCTTCTAGAGTGGATTTCCTATGCACTTATGACTGATGTGACCCAAACCTTGTCCTTATGTACACGACAAAAGTGTTTGGCTTTTTTTTAATCTGGTAACATATAATTTAATTTAAACTTATTATGTTGTCTTCTCGTAATGACTCGAAGTTCACATGTC